>NDXB01015646.1:0-10428 GCA_002631895.1 Agapornis roseicollis | reverse complement strand
TGATGCATTTGCAGCTTGTGATGTAAAAAGTAGATTCCTTAAAGAACTGATAAAAATCCTTACGACAGGGAATAGAGGGAATTGCCAAACCAAGACAAAGTAAGTGTTTTTCTCTCCACTTGTAAAGACTACACAGAAACCCATGTTCATAGAAAAGTTAGTGTTGAAAAACGCATTCTGTATAGTTCTGATTACAACCTCCTCTGAAAATGCTTAAAAGTTCCAGTCTTTCAATACATTATCTTTCATATTGCGAATATGCTCCTTTAAAAAAAGTCCTTCTCAAAAAAAGAAAGAGGTCGAGGAAAGGGTGTTTTTCTTCTAAATCACTTATCGCTGACTTGTATTAAAAAGAACTCTAGATTTCAAATAACCATGTAACGTCCTCTGTTGAAGAAAAGCCTTCTTTCTATCTCAAGATTTTAATGATGATTTTAAGGATTCATTTCATAGAAATAAACACCTTGTTTCCCTGAAATCTTTTCTTAAACTGACATCCTCTTTTTCAGTAATGTTTTCTACTGCTGCACTACAATAGCTTTAGAGCACCATAGATGATTGACTTTTTTTATCTGTGAATTCAAATCGTACAGTGTAAAGTTCTTGTTGCCTATTTACTGAATTTCTCTTTCATTATACTAAAATGTTTTTAGTTTGTGTGTTCTGATACTCACACATTCTTAAACATGACAGCAACCATAAGGCTGAAATACTGAAGGACATCAAACAAGCAAATGTGAAATGCTCATATCTTCAAGCACTTAAAGCATAGGACAAGTAATAAAGCAGAGGACAAATAAAACAAATAATAGGAAAGCAACCAGATGCGTCTCTGAAGGAGACTGAAAACAACAGTGAAGCTTAAAAACAGAAAGAAATGGGGCCACTGAATGCAACTAAACTGATTTTACTGAATCTATGCTTTCTAATGGAACAGATTGATTTGTAGAAAGCAGGATATTAGATTTGCAATTCTTTTTTCAGGCACGCAGCAGCTGCCAGAAAAGGTCTGTTGGGACTTCCTTCAGGAAGTGGGACACCGAGCTATCAAATCCCAAGTGAATGACAGCATTACTATCGATGAATTCTTGAACCACATGCTTTCTGATGTCCTTTTTAACATGTGATTTAGGTACCTGCCTTCTGCAAAGCATGAGCTTTTCATTTGCCATTTAACTTTTGCTTTGTCTTCCCAAGAACATTTCCTTATGCTCTTAAGATAACAATGATAAAAAGGTAACTGCATGCCTCTAGTACAGCCCTATCCGGTACCACCTAGATGGGGCAGATGTCACTGGTAATGTCACCATTCAGCCAAGAATGTCTCAAGTCTCAAAACTAATTTGTAACAGCATGCATCCTATACTATTTTTTTTAAGCTAATTTTGTTTCGTATTGCTAAGAGAAGCTACCAAACACTATTACACCTAAACCACCTCAGTCTGCTTAGTTATGCTCTGCAGGCAGGAAATTATTTGCATATGAGATCTTTACAGACCTATGGGATACTGAATACACACAGATAAAAGACCTAAAAATAGATGTCTTCACTATTGAAACATCAGCCTCACATGGCAGCTGTAAAGGAAGGCTAATCTGTTGGGGGCATCTAATACATTTGAAATTTGCACTCACGGTACCACATGAAATTCCAGCTGTTTAAACAAATGCAAACAACTGTGAACACAGTCCACATGGACAGTTTTGGAGTCAAATGCCTTATGACTGAAGTTCATTTATGATCACTGTGAAAGTCTTGTATAAGATCCTGCACTGCTACAAATACTTTCATGCTAGCATTGGTTTCACTAAGTTGGAAAATAATGGAAACTACAGATATTATCACAGGCCAGTAGTTAGGTTGGTACTTGGCTATGGAGTAACTCTAAAGTCTAAGGCACACAAAATATCATATTGACTTACTGGAAGATATCTCAAAAATAATATGTTGTTTCTTCATTTCTGTTCAGAACATAAAGATGCACATTCCCAATGTTCAGAGTTTCCTATGTACCTGAGGCCTTCTTCCAGAGGATAAGCCATGTGGGCATTAGGAAGGATAGTCAAGTAGTACAATTTGTTTCATATTCCTGTAAGTTCAAAGCTCAATAGCTAGTTGCAAAAGCATTTGTAATACTTTGACTAACCCTGAACATGGTTAATGTGAGAAGGATGTCAAACTGCTATCAGTGTTCAAGTGTTAAAAGCACTTTAGTCCATAGAAAATGTATTGCAACCATGAAAAAAGAAACTCTAGGTCTTACAAGGTAAACTGCTTCTGGGGCTTCATTGCAGGTATTTCTGTATTGTCAGGAAAACATCAATATTTATCTCCTCACTGAAACACCTTGACTGCTTCTCAACACATTTGTAAAGATTTCTGTGGTTAAGCATTATTTTCCATAGGCATCTTCCACAAAGAGAAGTGCTCTAAGAAACCCACTACTTAATGAAGATAATAAAACATAGCAAAATAAATGATTACAACCATAAAACTGGTCATGACCTCATTAGTGGCTGTAGGACACAAACTGGAAGACAGCTCAGCTCAGAAAATCACTAGCTATATAAGGGTGCAAGAAGACCTTATTGTGGCCTTTCAGCACTTAAAAGTGGCTTCTAAGAAAGATGGGGTGAGACTTTTACCAGGGCCTGTTGCGATAGGACAAGGGGTTATGGCTTTATACTAAAAGAGGGACATTCAGGCTAGATGTGAGAAGGAAATTTTTTACACTGAGGGTAGTAAAACATTGCCACAGGTTGCCTAGAGAGGTGGTGGATGCACCATCCTTGGAGACGTTCAAGGCCAGACTGGATGTGGTTCTCAGCAACATGGCATAACTGAAGATATCCCTGCTCATTGCAGGTGAGTTGGACTAAATGAGCTTTGAAGGTCCCTTCTTACCCAAACTATTCTATGAATTTCTTATGTCAGACATCAAGGTATTCCCAAATAACAAACAGTTTCAATGCAGCCTTGGCTGGGAGTCCTCCTCCGCCACCAAAAGATAAAGATGACACTTTTACACACTCATTTTAGAACAGCTTAAAGGAAAATTAGGAATTTGTGGTAGTAGAACTTTAGCTTCCATGAGGAGCAATGGTTTAAAATGGGATGGTTTAAAAGGGAAATATTTTCTCGCTAACTAAAGTATTTCAGTTTTGAATCTTCATTTTCTACAATCTTTGTTTACCACCAAAGCCCCAAGAAATGGATAACTCAGTTTTCCTTCAAAAAAAAAAAAGTAAGGAAAACATTCAGCCAGTTAATTCTATATTTTGCAGCTATTCATAATGTTTAAAGCAAGCAATGGCTACTGTAAATGAAAAAATTATCACAAACCTTATTCCGTATTTGAATGCTAAGACATATTATGTAGAAATAATGGAATAGCACACTACATGTAAGAAGTATGGGTCCATTCCTACCAAATATGTTGCCCAGGGAAGTTGTGAATGCTGGACAGAGCCTTGGGTGACATGGGTTAGTGTGAGGTGTCCCTGTCCACCACAGAGGGGTTGTAACTGGATGATCTTAAGGTCCTTTCCAACCCAAACCATTCTATGATTCGCCCAGCAACACAGAACCTGATCTCTGCCAGTCATGCCAATGAAGACATAACAAAAAGCGGAGGCATCACACCATAAGTGATGTCTCTTCTGGTTCTTCAATTCTGCTCTTCATCAGAAAGATTTGAATAAATTGCAGGGTTAGCCACTGTTTGCTCCTTTAACCATAAATGTTCATGTAGAGGGCTTCCAAGAGAACCACAGGCATTAGTGAAACAAAACGTTAGTGATCTGTCCTCTCCCTGGTAGAATCTGACTGATTTATCCCTTGAAATCTAGTATGGATTATTTCAAATAGAACTGACAGCATCAGCCATATGTGAACAATCCAACAATGTCTAACTCCTCTGACCTTTTCTTGCAGTACCAACTGCCTTGGCAACTCTAGTCAAACCTCCAGAGCCTTTACCCAGCTCCCGTACATGCTCTAAATCAATCAAATCCAGTAAAGGCAACATCAGCCTGCATGTTCTCTTCTCCAATGCTCTAGCTTCTTATTTGGGCACTTCATCCATCATTAACACATTTATTGCAGAGGAAACTGGGTAGCTCTGAAGGTTATTAATGGATGACTGAACTTTTTTAGGTCAGATATGACAGATTTTCAGAACAGATTAGTGGCAGTTCAGCTACAGACCACAGAAAAAGAGTTGTTCTCTAGATCAAGAATATCTGCAGTGTAGGATCCTCCCAGAGGTCTTAAAGTAGGTGAGCCAAGGATGGCAGGAATAAATTGTGGTTTCTTGTAGAAGAACTAATAAGTTTGGGAATAACAGACAGGTCTTAAGGGGCAGGTCTTCAGGGGTAGTTTTCCATTAGCTATTATGCAAACTGCAAGTGACTGATGTTTATATCTTCCTAAGGGACTCTTCATCAGGGACTGTAGTGACATGACAAGGGGTGATGGGTTTAAACTGAAACAGAGGAAGTTCAAGTTAGATATAAGGAAGAAGTTCTTTACTGGAACAGGTTGCCCAAAGAAATTATTAATGTTCTATACCTGGCAGTCTTCACAGCCAGGCTGGACAAAGCCTTGACCAACACAGTCTAGTGTGAAGCATCCCTGCGTAGGGCAGCAGGTTGAACTGGATGGTCTTAACATCCTTTCCAACCAAAACTATTCTGTGCTTCTATCATTTTATACTCTCTTTTCATACAATCTTCTCCAGCATAGTGCATGGATTGATTACAGATTCTGAGAGGTATAATTACAAAACAGGAATGACAACTATATCAAGGTCACTCATGTAAAAAAAGATGTTACTAATTGATGACTGTTTTGTGCCCAAATGATACTATTACACCTAAAGTGAAGCCTCTCATCCATTTGCCCCACTAATGTAAAGTTTCATTTATAAAACAATGGACTTGATCAACATGCTTGCAGAGCAGCAGTGGGGCGCAACCCTACAGAAAATGAGAGAAAGTCTCAATCTCATTTATAAAATATTTGTTTGAAACAAATTGCCTGAATACAAGTTAACAATTTTGTTAACAGCTGTGGTAGATCTTGGTACTGGATGCAACTGATTTTTCTATTTAACTTGGAGAAACAATTACCAGTAAGGTATTTTAGAAAAATTCAGCTGATATTTGATGCATGAGCAAACTCACTTTCTCACACATGAAAGTCATTTTGGATATAATCATAGGGTTGGAAAGTACCTTAAGATCATCCAGTTCCAACCCCCATGCCATGAGAGGGACACCTCACACTAGACCATGTCCCCCAAGACTCCTTCCAACCTGGCACTGAACACTGCCAGGGTTGACCTATGCTTGTAAATCTACAGTTTCATGCACAGAAGAATGCAGATTTACATGCATGTCCTATGTAATTCTGTATCTGTGTGCTTATATGTATGTTAGCAATAGAGAAAATATTCCTCTGAAATACTTGCTTGTCTGGACAAGAAATACTCAAATATACCCATGAGCTGGTGAATCCAGAGGGGACTCCAGTGTTTCCACTTCCTCTGGGCAGACACAGATGTACTTTGGTTTACAAATTTACCCTTTCATTCTCTATTTACTTGATATTGGGGAAATTCTCATAGGATAACAAGGAACACAGGCATATGAAGGAAAATTGTCAAAAATGTTATATGATTAGGTGGGTTTTGTGTGACTGGGTAAGAAACTGTTAATAGTTTCAATGGTGTTTCTCTGTTGCTCATCACCATAGTATCTCAGTCTAAGAAACATTAATGAATCTTCTATATTCTTAATGCCCTTATGGGATAGTAACTGTACAGAACAAAAAGAAACAAGTAAAGCCCTTTCATTCTTTAGAGCATCTTTTGAAAAAGCCTTTACTCATTTAGTTAAGGATATAAATCACAAGCATCAACCTGTTTCCTACAAAGGAGTGAATCTTACAATGACACATGGTCATTATCTACTGAAGGCCTTTGATTTATTCATCTGTCCTAGCCGTCTAAAATACAGAGGTGCTACTATTTCTAGTTTACTAAGTTTTTAAGTGGTTGGTTCAAGGTGACCCAGGAAAGCAGTAAACTGCCTTACCAAAGATTGTTTAACAGATTCCTTAAAAGAGGGAGCATGGAACACTTTTGAGGAGATGGTGCATGAAATCATAACTGAAGCATTACTTCTGATAATGGTACTGACCTTTTGTAAGAGCTGTGATAAAACTGAACAGGATCTGGAAAATACCTGCAAGAATCACAACTCACCTTGAGAATACTTCTTCTAGATGTCTATTATCTATATTCTAATGTACATCCCTATTCAGAAAAAGCTGACCCCCAAAGAGGATACAGCAAAGAGTACTTTGAAAAGTATGGAAATGTGCTGATTTAGTATTATGACTATGCAGCCTTCATATGAATTATTCCTATGGTCCCTTATAGATGCTTGCTTTGCTATGTTATTCCTGCTTGGAGACAACCTGCTGAAAAAATTGCTTTGAACAGTATATAGAAAATAAAAGCCCAAGTAGTCAGACTGTGCTCAGTGATATAGTTCTGGACCTATGATATTCATAGAATCACACAGTGGCTTCAGTTGGAAGTGACCTTAAAAGATCATCTTTTTTATGACAAACATGAAAAGTCTCATAATGTAAGATTTGGTTTGTTTTCTTTTATTCTATTGGGGTTTGGGTTGTTTGGGTTTTGGGGTTTCTTTACCCCCATAAATACATCTTACTCCTATTAGTTCTTACCCAATCCTTATAAAACAGGAGAAAGCTTGTCCTAGGCTTTATAAACTCAAAAGCATAGAAAGAACAAGCAGACAAAAGTAATTTTGTAGTTTCACAAGGCACACTCTTTATAGCCCTTCATTCTTGACGCTATAAAAGGTCCATTGGAGGATTTTTTAGGCAGTGTCACTATAAAACATTATCAAATGGTTTAATGTAGCAGAAATTTTAAGTCATTCCAAGCAGAATTTCTTATACATCCTGTTCAATCAACACCACAGTTATTTATCTCAAAGTCTACTCTATTCTAGTACAATGAAGTGAAATTTTTCTTCGAATGATTTTGGAAATGACTGAAGGTAACTTCTCCTTTTCCCTCACAGATCAGTGTGCCTGTTCAGACACCACTTCCCCAAAAATAACTAAAATGCACTCAATTAGAACAGAAATCACAGCTTAATATTCTCTCTCCTCTCTAAAGTTTTCACTGTGGAGGGGTGAAGAGGCTTTTTCTGCTTTGGACAAGGTAGAGAACACATAAAACAGGAAAGGTGCAGACACATCTACCATGAAATACCTGGAAGAACAGTCATCAGTTTCTGAGATAAAAGGTTGTTATTTCAATATGTGGCTTTGTGCAACAGGTTACTGAACCTTTTTCCAGATATACTATGTGAGGAGAATATGTACTAGTGGAAAGGCCCCATTTCTCGCTAATATACAAGTTCGTATAGTTTCTGATTTAATGAATATTTGATTTGACCAATACAGTTCTTTCTGTAATTCAATGGAAGCTCTGAAGAACTTGATCTGGGGATAAATTAATTTGTTAAATTTGCAGGTTTCCTAATGAGTAAAGAAATCCACATTACGTTTACATCTTGGGTGACAAAGAGTTATGATGAGTTTATAAAGCAGACTTGTAAACTTCCTCAGCAGCTTATCTTTAGCACTTTGGTAATCAAACACTGCACAGATTCACAAAGTACTGCATTTCCAATAGGACTGTCCTTATCTCAACCCAGAAGTTGTCTCTTTCTTTTACTCTCAGAATCATAGAATAGTTAGGTTTGGAAAGGACCTTAAGATCATCTGGTTGCAACCACCTGCCATGGGCAGGGACACCTCACACTAAACCATGGCACCCAAGGCTCTGTCCAACCTGACCTTGAACACCCCCAGGGATGGAGCATTCACAACTTCCTTGGGCAGCCCATTCCAGTGCCTCACTACCCTTACAGTAAAGGATTTTTTCCTCATATCCAATCTTAACTTCCCCTGTTTCAGTTTTAACCCATTACCCGTTGTCCAGATACCCAAAAGACTTTTGGTGATGGTTGGTCTGTAATTGCAACAACCTGAATTATTCTTCCCAAGGTCTGGGGCTCAACAGTGCTGATAAAGACAGAGACAAAGTATTGAGAACCTCTGCCTTTTCAGTGTTATTGGTAACTAATTGTTCTCTCCTGTTTAACAGCAGGTTAATATTTTCCTTCTATTTCTGCTTGTTGCCTACATAACTGAAGAACCCTTTCTTATAGTTTTGCATGTCCCTTGTGAATTTGAGCTGAGCTTTTGTTTTTCTAACCGCATCTCTGCACATCCTAGCAATGCCCTTGTAGTTCTCAACATGTATTTATCTGCTTTTTCATCTCTAGTAGGCATCTCTTTTGGTTTGAGCAGACTCTTCCCAATTCTGTTTGGCAGGAGCTCTGTAGGGCTTAGTTGCCAGCTGGGATTTAACCGTGACACTATAGCTATATATTTCATTAATGTAGACCTGAGAACTTCTGTTATTCTGAAAGGGAAAATATTGTTAAGAGCTTGGACATCAGAACATGACTTACAGCTGCTGTGTGCAAAATTTGCAGGGCATTTTTATCCTTGAAATGATTCTCTCTGTGCTCTCAAGGAGCTACAAATTCATATTCTGACAGCCTAATATCAGCTGTGATAGCCTTCATTCTGCCACACTCCCTTGGACAGGGTAATTAATGTAAGCATATGAGAAACCATAATTGACATTCTGATCAATAAATGTCTGCTTGGCAAACTTGAAACGACATTGAAGTGGGTTCCCGGGAGCTATTCAAATATCAGCAGAGGGGCACAACACGTGAATGCTTTCAGCTTCTCTGCTATGGTACAGTTGGGCATTAGGAATCAAACATTTTTATCATCTTCTTCTCACAGCAACTGCTGCAGTGGTTTCTACCGGAATAAAACAGCTCTCACAAGTTTTATTATTATTAAAATAATATGCAGATATATATTAGAATAATGAAATGAGGTTTGTTTGTCATTTAACTCTGTATTACAACAGCCAAACTATAAAGCAAAATCATTAAAAGAAGGAAGCATTCCACTATTCTAGCTGATGAGATAATCTCTTCTCCCCTGGGGTAGTGAATTCCCACATACTACAGCCAATATATCCCACAGAACACCTATTTCAATCTTGACTCTGACCACAAGAACTTAAAAGCACAAATATCCATTGTTAAGATCTAAAGGAGATGCATGACTCTCTCTAATGTGTATTTTTCATCAAAGGGTATTAAATTAGTTTTAAAACTTGACACTTATTGTTTCTAATGTAACAAAAAGGATTTTGGGAAAGGTAGGTTTAAAAGATGAAATAGCAGTGTACGTACAAGCTTGACTAAACATTGGCATAACAGCATTGTACAATACAACCCTCTGATCTGACCATACACTGAAAGGTAACCAAGAGACTTCAAATTCTGATCATTATCCACCATGCAAATATCGAGAACAACTCCAATGGTTTTAATGAAATTATTCTGGAAAAAAAAAATCAAATATGTTGTATTATACAACTTTCTTTGGATTGTGACTCTAGGAAACCACCTAAGTACAGAATTAGGCATCCTTTGTAAGCATGTTGGCTTTGACTAAGACAATTAACTTTCTTCTCAGTATCTGTGTTTTGGATTTGTGCTAAAAACAGTGTTGACTACAGAGATCTTATTTACATCCCTGAGCAGTGCTTACACAGAATCAAGGCCTTTTATGCTTCTCACGCTACCCCAACCAGCAAGCGGGCTAGGAGCGCAACAAGGATTTGTGAGGGGACACAACTGGAACAGCTGATCTCAACTGACCCAAGGGATATCCTACATGACAGGATGCCAGCTCAGCATGTAGAGCTGGGGGAAGAAAGACAAAGGTGGTGACATTTGGAGTAATGGTGTTTGTCTTACCAAGTCACCATTACGTAAGAGGAAGCCCCACTTTCCTGGGATGGCTCAACACCTGCCTACTGATGGACATGGTTAAAGAATTGCTTCTTTTGCTTTGCTTGCGCACGTGGCTTGGTTTTGCTTGTCTTCCCTGTCTTTATGTCAGCTCAAGTCTTAAACTGCCTTTCTCTTAACCCAAAAGTTTTCTCACTTTTACCCTTCCAACCCTCACCCCATCCAGCCAGAGGGCAATAAGCACTTAGTTGTCAGCTGAGGTTAAATCACAACAGTAACTACCTAAATGTTTGTTAAATCAGGGCCCTGACTGATTTACTTAAGATCACACTGTGAATAAATACTCAGCAGGGAACCCAGACAAAACAATAACTTAATTGCACTTGAAACAAATGAATAATGCTATATATATATTCTTCTCTGCTGTGAGCCTGCACCTTAAACAGCTGCATTTGATAGGAATAGAGACCTCTT
>NDXB01015642.1:0-14370 GCA_002631895.1 Agapornis roseicollis | reverse complement strand
GTAGGGCATGGGTTGGACTTGATCTTAGAGGTCCCTTCCAACCTGGTGATTCTGTGATTCTGTCTTACCAGCCATCGAATAGGCAGGGTCCTTCTGTAATGCCCCTGCCAGATGGCCATGGCTCCTGTGCCTGAGAGTGTACTGTGGTCACTCCAGCTACCACATCCTGGAAGCAGCTCAGGCCTCCTCTTGGTAATTCCTGACACTGGCCTGGCTGAAAGGACTCCTCCAGCTTCAAGCCTGACTTGCCCAGGGACTGCTTCTTTAGATCCTTGTACCCATGCCATTGTGAGTCTTCTTGTGAGCACTGTTATTCTGCACTGAAGATGCCCATTTACCTGTAGTGCCTCAGTTAATTTAACTCAATTCGAAGGCAACATAAACTGGGCAGGGACAAGCATCCTGCTTATACTGGTGTACACATTCCCCCCAGTGAAGGCAGGGTGAGAACTGTATTGGACAAGGTAGTGTGCTCTTTCTGCACATGCTGTTTTGAATGTTCACAACTTTTCCATGATCTTTAATGTGGATTTCACTTTGGCTGAAATGTGCTTCCATTTGCCTTCAGTCACAATTGTGTATGAAAATCATGTGCGCATTGTATTTCTTCAGCTTAACGAAAACAGCATCCCCCACTCTGTACTCGGCATCAGTAGCTCAGTGTGTGCATTTGCAAGCATGTATAAGCTGTGTTTACAGAGGATAATTATTTTATCTGTGCAACAGTCAACAAGCATGTAACTGCTTGGGATCTGCATGTTCCTACCCTCAGAAATAACATCACCCCACCCAGACACTGGTTTACCCTGAGAAGGAGCTCTGGCTTGTCTAAAGCAGTTCTGGTTGCTGGCTGCAGATGGGCTGCCCTTTTTGTTTTGCTGGACGGAAAAAAACCCAAACCCTAAACAAATACAGGCCTCTCTTCCTGCGAAGAGTGAGTGAAAGACAGTTTGCACTAAGCAACCAAACATGAAATGTAGAGAGGTTTACGAACTGACGTCAAACCCTTTGAGTCTACCAGAGGCCAGCTGTCGTGTTACTACGCTGTTGCTGAGGAAAGCCTTTTGTGAGTGCTGTGCACTCCAATTTGGGGAAGCTGCTCTTACACGAACTACAGTTCTCTATAGCCTGGGGCTCTGAATAGCAAATCTGTGCTGACCAGATGACTTCACACTGTACCAGTAAAGCTAGGCTGGTAAAACTCAGTAAGCATGAACTCAGACCTTACTCATCCAGGTATACCTGCTGGCCTCTGGGTTATGCACAAAGGAGGCGGTTCTGACTGGGATTTGGTGTGAATCTCCCCAGGATCTGTCTCTGTGTGACGCTGCTCAGCTGTTGGTGACTTTCTATTTTGGACATTTGCAGTTGTTCAAACTGGCTGAGGAAGGAAGATGAAGGAATTGCTTCATTTTCCTGCAGATTGCTCCTGTATTTCCTTGGCAGCGGGACACTGGAGGTCTGGCCAGGCACATGGCAGCGCTGTGCTCACAGCTGGTATATGGGGTCACAGCAGCACCCATTGCAGCAGGTTGCTGAGGCTTTCATATGCTACAGTTTTTCTGAGGCCTTTTCTGAAAAGAGGATGGAAAAGGATCAGACAGTGGGATTTCTGTGTTCAGGGCAGTTCCCCCAGGGGCCGTGCAGAGAATTCCAGTGTGGAAAGAGTCACGAGAAAAAGTTGGCTGGCTGGTTTGATTTTTTTTTTTTTTAATACGAGCGACCACACTTACCTATCCCAGTTCATGAACCTTCTCTGTCAGGAAAAACAAGAGACACTAGGGCCTAGGAGATACTGTTCTGTAAGAGTAACAGTGATGGTAATAAATAATAATGCCATGAAACAGTTGCCAGTGTTCAGCACTGATTTTCATAAACTGAAGCAGAGATGAGTCAGGGAAGACCTCTGGTCTCCCTGCTGCCAAGTCCCAGTCCTGGCCCAGAGTTTACAGTCTGGGGCAGCATCCATGCACAGACAGGATGGACACTGGCACTGTGCCCCAGCTGGAGCTCAGTCCAGGTAGTGTGCCCTGCCTCCTTGTTCCTTTGCTCCTGCACGATGGGTCACACCCCAGGGACTGTGGCATGCACTTGCTGCCAGGTTTAATGGTGCTTCCCAGCCATGAGCTGCAAGCCCAGCATGCAGGAACCTGCTTTTCATTTGCATTAGTACCTCCCAGGGACAATTTCCTCACCCCTGTGTACAGTTAATGGTAGGTGAGACCAGTATCCTCACAGAAGTGCAAATTATAACAGTAGAATTAATGCAGCTTTTCCTCAGCACCATTTCTGCCTTGATGGAGTAGCTGCTGTGGAAGTGTCAATCTGCCTAACACAGGCCTGTAATGAGCTGTGCAGAGCAGATTTAATTTTCTGTAATGAACATGAGTGGAGACACCGTATTGGTGGTGTGTCTAAGAACAGAAATGTAGGACACGTGAAGGCAGAAATTAAGGACAGGGGAGACATAATTTGAATGGTGGTAGCTAAAGGAATGGTTTTTACAAAGGACCTGTGGAACCCACAGGTTTATTTTTCTGAGAGCCACGTAGGGCAGAGGGAGACTGCTAGAAGACCACCTCAAGTTCTCATTGTTCCTTGGATGCAGGAAACTTCCACCGTAAAGCATCAGTGATCATGGTGGATGAGCTGCTGTCTGCCTACCCACACCAGCTTTCCTTTTCTGAGGCTGGGCTTCGGATCATGATAACCAGCCACTTCCCTCCCAAAACACGTCTCTCCATGGCCAGCCGCATGTTGATCAATGAGGTATGTCCTTTATCTCCCCCCTTCCTCTGAATTTGCCTCTTCCTGTAGCAGTGTTTAGGTCAAAATGGAGCTCTGGTGTTTATTCTGGATCCCTGATAGCATTTTCCCAGTTTTTATCCTTCTGACACTGACTTTACTAAATCATCCCTTCCTTTCTGTCCACATGCAGATTTTAACAGAGACCATTTCAAGTTATTACATGGTTATGTTACCTGTGGCTGTTGCTCAGGAGGTGCCCCCGCGTTGATCTGGCATTAATACTGCTTGCACTTATTTAATAATATGGTACTCTACTGAGTCTGCACTTAGTCTGCCCCTGGTCTTAGAGTACTCCTGAAGTCAATTCTACAGCCACTGGCCCTTTTCCTATAAAAGTTGTGTATGTCAGACTTATCTGGTCATCTGCAAACAACCAGTGCTTTAAATGTAAAAAAAAAATATGGTTTTCAGCAAGAATTTGTGCCTATGTTTACAGAGACAAAGGCTGATCAACAGCAGGACATACACCAATGGTGAGTCAGAGGTAGCAATCAAAATACCAATCAAGCATGTGGTCGAGAATGGAACCGGTCCCAGCAACTCTGGCGAGCGGGGCATGAATGGCACACGGAGGGATGAAGACATGGCTGAGGCTGGGAATGAGACCGAGAATGAGAATGAGGATAACGACAACAACGAAAATGATGAGGAAGAAGAAGAAGATGATGACGATGATGACCACGAAGGGCCATACACACCTTTTGACCTACCCAGTAAGAAGCTCCTGGGTTTGTGTTGTTCCAGAAAGCAAAACTTGATTTGGGTGTGCCAGAAAGCATCATGGATGTGTGTTGAGGCAGAAGTCTCAGAGAGCTCTCATCAGCCTGCATCTCACAGTGTAGTTCCTGGTCATAGGTAAAAGATGAGAGGAGCTGGGAAGCAGCAGGAACTTCTCAGGATGCAGGCTGTTGGGCTTGGATACACCTTTGCTGCAGCTCATGCATCAGCCTGGCACTGCTGTTGCAGTCAGAGGGTAGAGGCAATTTCCACGAGTTGGCTTCTGCCCCAAAACCTGGGTCACCCTCTGGAGAGCCCAGTCTTCTCTGGTGACTGCAGAGGGAGCTGAGGATGGTGGGGGCACTGGCAAGGTGCTTGAATGCAGATCAGATGCATCTGCATTTGGGCCATCGCTGGGAAATGAGGAGTGATCTTACCTCAGTGTTAAGGTGCAGTGCTAATGGAGACAGGACAGTGGTGGTGCTGGTGTGGAGCAGAGACAGAAGAAGGTCCTGAGTGCCCCTGCTTCCTGCTGTTAACTTTTTGGAGAGCTTAGAAAGTCCAAACAGCTTCATGACTTGTGAATAACCACATGTGCTTCAGGTTGCTGAGCACTGCACCAGCAGGATGGACATCTCCTTTTGCCAAGATCCATTTACCTCATCAGGGCTCTAGTCCCAGGATGATTATAATGTATCCCTGTCCTACCTTGAACTCACAGTCGCCACAGCTGGTAACATCTGCTGTGTTGCAGAATACTGTAGGGACTTGTCCCAGCCTTTACAGGTGAAATAGTTTTGGAGAACTCCAGATCTCCTCACTCAGACAGCATACCTGTAGTTTGAGTAAGGAAAAGAAACCTAAGACTTGAAGACAGTAATCATGGAAATATGAGAAACCTTGACACTGGATTCATAGTATGGGAAAGGTTGGCATGGACCTCTGGAGGTCTCTGTTTCAAACCCCTGCTCAGAGGAGGTTGCCAAAGGGTGTGTCCAGCTGAGTTTTGGTTATCTGTAAGGGTGTAGATCCCACAGTCTTTTTGGGTACCTGTTCCAGTGTTTGACCACCCTCATGATAGGAAAAAAAAGAGAATGTGCAAATTGAAGTAACATCTATCCTGAATTCCCCTTATTGCAGGTTGAGTCCATTGGCTCTTAAAATTTCCTTGTGCATTTCTGTGAAGGGCCTGGCTCCATCTTAGGTGGTTGAAAATGGGTCAGTTCTCTTTCTAGAATCTGTTTTTATGTGGTATCTGTAAGAATTTGACACAGGGAGGGTAGATGTGCTCTGACTCATTGCTGTGACGAGACACTTCACACTCTGTCCTCTCATCTCTGCCATCACACTGTGATTTTCCAAACAAGCAATGTCTTGTCTTGTCATTTGGATGACAGGCTGAGGTGTCCCTGGCATCTTGCTTGCTAATGTTAACAACATAATTACTTTACATGATTACATTCTGGACTAAAACAGACTAGTAGTGTGATTGTTTCCCTTTTTATGTTTTACAGCTGGCAAGATAGAAATCTTGAAGTGGCTTTTCACATGGCCATTGAGTTTTGTCCTGTACTTCACAGTGCCCAACTGCAACAAACCCCACTTGGAAAAATGGTTCATGGTTACCTTTGCTTCTTCTACACTCTGGATTGCAGCTTTCTCGTACATGATGGTGTGGATGGTATGTACCAACTAAAGCAGAAACCACAGCCAGGAAGAGGCAACAGAAGGTGGTTTTGTCAGCTCTCATGGTTTAGTCCAGCCAGTAGCTCAGAACCAGGCAGCCACTCACTTGCTCCCCCTGCTTCTTCCTCCCCCCACTCCCTGAGGGATGGGGAGGAGAATTGAAAATGTAGCTCCCACGGGTTGAGATAAGAGCAGACCACTAACTAAGGTAGAACACAAATCACTACTGCTACCACCAATAATAATAATGATAAGGGAAATAACAAGGGAAGAGAACCCACTGACCTGATACTCAGCCCGACCTGAGCAGTGATCTAGCCCTTCCATGTAACTGCTCCCAGTTTATATACTGGCCATGACGTATGTAATACCCCTTTGGCTAATTTCGGTCAGGTATCCTGTCTTTGCTTCCTCCCGACTTCCCCTCTTCCCTGGCAAAGCATGAGACTGAGAAAGTCCTTGTTCAGGGTAAACATTACTGAGCAGCAACTGAAAACATCGGTGTTATCAGTGCTGTTCCCAGGCTGAAAGTCAAAAACACAGCACTGAATCAGATACTAAGAAGGAGCAAAATGACTGCTACTGCTGAATCCGGGACATTAGCTTAGAGAAATGTGTAGAAAGTTCTACATAGCTGAATTTTTAGATGAGAAACCTTAAGTCTGCTTCAGTTTCTGTTAGACCAGTCCACTTGCAGAGAGGAAAATTGGAGGCCAGTAGCCATAACCCTTGAACTTTATTCAGGGCTGGAATTTCACGCAGATTCTTTAACATGGGAAAATACTACACTTGCACCAGTTTAACACCACCTTGTACGGGGCAGTGTAAAGAGGCCCTGATGCAACTAAGAACCTGGCCTCAATAGCTCTTCATTTTCTTGGAGCAAGCAAGCTTGAGAGACAGAGTTGTGAATGATAACAGTGAGCTCAAGCAAAACACGAGTTTTGAACAAAAGCGTCACATTCAGCCAAATTCTTGCACAACTACTCTAGTCAACAGGAACTGAATTCTACCTCACTATCCTGAAAGTGGAAGGGAATAAAGAAAAGTGAACACAAGGAAATCCAAACATAGTTGGCTTGTTCACAGGGGAGTTCATGGGTCACTGGGTCACTGAGCCTTTTAGCTTGGCTCAGGCCTTCTTACATGATACATGTAGGTGAAAAGTGTAAGTTGTCCTCATCAGGATTACAGTAGTACTGCAGCATGGATTGTTTCTTTTAGAGCAGTTTCTACTCTTAAGCAGAATTGGACAACAATGGGACATTGGCATCAGGAGAGAGTCTAGCATGGAAAGCCTGGTTTTGTGCTGCTGCACTTGTGATGGAATGCACAATTCATGATCTGTCTCTGCAGGGGATCCAAAAAGCATAGAGATGCCTCACTAAAGCCCTGGACACTGTTCTGCTAGGAAGGCGAAGGCAGTGAAAAAGTCTTCACTGCCTTCAAAATCCATTCTTGTACTAAATGCAAAAATAAATGCCAGGATTTTCCCTGCAAACTAATTGAAGCAGTTACAGAAGAGGTGTTTCTGTTTTGTTTTCAATAATCCATGTTACCCTGAGCAGGAAATGGAAAGTCACTGGTTTTCTTCTGCTTTTCATCTGGGAGGATGAGGTATTTTTCAAGAAAAAAGCTATCCCAGCTTTCCATAGCTGAAATACCAGAGCCCACAGGGTCACTGTGCTGCTTCTAGCGTATGGTTCACGTTTCTTGGAATGTGCTGCAGAGAGCTGAGAAAAGCAATTAAGTGTGTCTAATAGAAAATGGTCATCCAAATTTAAAAATATTAATCATTTTAAAGAGCACCAGTTCATTATGGACTGCATAGCAAAGGAAAGAGGAAATTAAATGTATGTTCTCTCTCCCACTAGAAATTGGGCCAAGCTGGTCTCTGATTTTAGTTCTTGTAAACAGCTTGACAGTGTATTTCCTCTCCTTAGGTGACAATCATTGGCTACACACTGGGAATTCCAGATGTGATCATGGGTATCACTTTCTTGGCAGCTGGAACCAGTGTGCCAGACTGCATGGCAAGCCTTATTGTAGCAAGGCAAGGTAGGTTCATCACAGAGATGTCATACTGCTATGAAAGTGTTTCCTTGTGCCCTCTTCCTCTTTAAGTAGCATGGATGTGTCCTGAATGTGATAACATACAGAGCCCTTTTCTGATGCTGAAATTTAAAACAAGAACAACAAAAGGGAATGTTTAGGTGTTGAAAAGCAGCTACCAGTTTCTTAATGATAGTATGGAATAAGTTCTAGTGCTATTGTCAACTTCAGGCCTTCCCCAGAAGTCACAATGTGTTTCTTCATTTAAATACAGTCCATACAGAATTTTTTAGAATATGGCATAAGGGTCATTCAAGTCACTTTTCAGCTTTTCTTCACAGTCATAAGGACTGGAAGATACTACTGGTTCTAAGGAAAGTTCCCCCAGTCCCAGTGACTCCAGCACTCTTCCTTGAAATAACCATCTACATAATAGACTACCCGAAAACCTACTCTGATCAGTCCAGTGTAGAAACTTGTGCTATGGTTACAGCAAAGCATCAAGAGCCACACTGAGCATGGCAACATAGAGTTGACAGGTCACAACTGGCACAGCCACTGGCCAGGGTCCCCACAGCAGCAGAGGGTTAGCTGAAGGAAGTTCTCAGATGATCTAGAAGATGGATCCAGCCCCTTAAACCCTACTGGACTTGTCTGATGGGGAGGGCAAAGGGGAAAGGGAAGAGGTGGGGAGAGGGTGATATCCCTTAACCCTTTGCCTTAATCTGTGGAAATTGTCTCAATTAGCTCAGGTGAATGTATTTCTGTTTAAAGGCTGAAAAACTTTTCTGGGGCCTGATTGAACATGGTTTCCATTCCTGCAGGTATGGGGGATATGGCTGTGTCCAACTCCATCGGAAGCAATGTATTTGATATTTTAATTGGCCTAGGCCTCCCATGGGCTTTGCAGACGCTAGCAGTGAATTATGGATCATACGTAAGTCTTGCATTTGTTCACATGATTTTTTATTTCTTATTTATTTATTTATAAAACAGATCGGGGGGGGAGAGGGGGAGGAAGATTCTGTGGACTGGATTTGAAGAAACAGATAGCTTTGCTCTTACATGATTTGGCAAGCAATTAATTGTCAGTGGACATTCCTCATCCTTTGGAAGACAAAGTACTTCAATTTCTTCCTTAAATAAGCTAACTCACTAAAGTATACTGTGTTTCCATGCACTTGAATATATTCCAAATAAGAAGAATGATCGTGTTTCTAATAAGGTAGAGAAGATAAACACAGAGGTAGAAACTAAAGGACAGAGCAGACCTGCAAGATGTTACGTAAGAAAAATTCTAGCATTACTAAACTGGAAGGTGAAGGAAGCTGTTAAATAGCTGGATATTTCAGAGCATAACCAACATCAGGAAACAGTGCAGAGCTTTCCTGTTTGAGAAAAACCACCCAACACCACTGAAATCATCCTTTACTTCTCAGATGATAAGAGCCCCACCCCAAAAGTTTCAAGCTCCCTTCAGAGGAGGAAGAGCAGGAGATGTCAAGAAGTCCTATAGGGAAGTCACTGTTGCTGTTAGCTGGACACCACTCAGACAGCCTTGTAGAACAGAGGAAAAATCTTCACTACAATCACTGAGTCAGTGTAAAGTTAAAAGACTGGAGAGTGACAGAATTGTTGAGGTTGGCAAGTACCTCCAGAAATCGTGTAGTCCCCAAACCATCAGCTCAAAGTAGGATCAGCTAGAGCAGGATGCTTAGGGCCACGTTCAGTTGGGTATTGAATACCTCCAAGGAAGGAGGCTACATAACTGATAAGATCCCCCTGAATCTTCTGCAGGACTGAGTAGTCCCAGCTTGTGCAGCCTCCCTTTATATGTCAGATGCTGCAGTCACTTAAATCATCCTTGTGGGCCTTCACTGGACTCACGCTAGGAAGTCTGTATCTTCCTTCTATTGAGGAGCCCCAGACTGGACCAGGCGCTTAAAATGAGTCTCACCAGTACTGAGTAGAGAAAAATCACCTCTCTCTACATGCTGGAAACGCTTCTCCTGATATAGCCCAGGATGCTATTGGTGCTCCATGCCACAAGGGTGCATTGCGGACTTCAACTTGGTGTCTTTCTCTGCCAAACTGTTTTTCAGCCGGTCGGCCCTAGCATTTCGTGGCTGTGCATTTTCCCAGCAAGTCCAAGTCCCTTTGGACATCAGCACAACCCTCTGATACAACCAGACTATTTTGGGATGTGCATTTTCCGAAAACCCAGAACACCCAAGAAAGCTTGTGTTTCTTTCTTACTAGTTGTTGGAGGCATTGCTATTATCTCATTGATCACATCTGTGGGGATCTGATGATGTCCATCTTCATATTTTATTCCCCAAAACTGGATCTCCTGTGTAGGTCCTTTAAACTTTGTTTGTTTTATGGCAAAACCAGCCTTTGGAAAGATTTGGATTATTTTCTTCCCTTTCTCAAAAACTTCTTTGCCCCACACAATAATGTCATCAATGTATTGCAGGTGTTCTGGAGCTTGCCCCTGTTCCAGTGCAGTCTGGGTGAGTCCATGGCAGATGGTAGGGCTGTGTTTCCACCCTGGGACAGTTGATTCCAAGTGTACTGGGCACCCCTAAAAGTAAAAGCGAACTGTGGCCTGCACTCCACTGCCAGAGGGACTGAGCAAAATGCAGTGGCAATATCAGTTGTGGCATATCACTTGGCTGCCTTTGACTCCAGTTCATAATGAAGTTCTAGCATGTCTGGTACAGCAGCACTCCGTGGTGATGTGACTTCATTCAGGCCACGATAGTCTGTGCTCTCCATTAGACTTTCACACAGACCATATGGGTGAGCAGGTCCTGCTGATCACTCCTTGGCTCTCCAGTCTACAGATCAGCTCATGAATGGGAATCAGGGAGTCCTGGTTGGTGCAATATTGCCACTGGGGCACTGTGGTGGTTGCAATTAGCACTTGTTGTTCTTTGACCTTCAGCAATCCCATAACAGAAGGATCCTCTGAGAGATCAGGCAAGGTGGGCAGCTGCTTAACTTCCTCCGTCTCCAAGGCAGTTCTACCAAGAGCCTTTGGGTCTTTGAAGTGCCCTCTCCTGAGATATTCTATGCCAAGGATGCATGGATCCTCTAGGCCAGTCACAATGGGGAGCTTCTCCCACTCTTTCCCAGTCAGGCTGATTTCAGCCTCCAGTGCAGGCAGCTGTTGGGACCCCCCTGTCACTCCAGAAATAGAAGTGGGTTCTGCCCCTTGATAACATCAAGGTACACTGTGCACCAGTATCTAATAGAGCCTTTTATTTATATGGGACTGACATACCAGCCCATCTGATCCACACAGTCAGGTAAACCCGGTTGTTCTTCTCCTCTGCCTGGCTGGGGGCAGGGCCCCTCTAATAGTGATCATAAGATTCTTCATTTACTTCTTGTACAAAGGGATTAGAATTGTTTTTCATAGGAGTCAAATTTGTTCTTTTACTCCATCTGGGAAACTGCCCACCAGAGTCTGGAGCAGCAACATGCCAGAAATGGAGAAGAGGATCTCCTCCCTTTCCTCTTGTTGCCCCTGGGTTGTGGTGTACACGTGCATGTGGCAGTGTGGTGCGCTGTGATTGTGCCCATTCTGAACTTTCTCAGGCACATGCGGTAAAGTGGCTTCACACATTAACCAGCCAGGCAGCTGCTCCCAACCAGAAGGTTTATGTGGTTTCATTCTGAATGTGAAAAGCAGTTTCACTGCTAATGGTGCTCTCAGCTGCTATAGCACTCTCTGTAGGATGAGCTTCTGTTTGAGACTTCCTTAAACTCCCTGTAGACAGAACCCATTTTACAGATGGTGTGTTTTCATTTGAACTAAGCAGAGACGCAGCCTGCAAGCTTGTGGCTGGTCGCAAGACATTAATGTATTGAAAGTGAGGTCCCTATTAGTGCGTGGTTCTCTTCATACGTGTGGCACCAACCACAGGAAGCCCCATGCAGAATCAGGACATCTTGTTTACACAAGTTTAGTCTGTGAGATTGTGCCTTAGGAGGAAAAATACAGCTTGTGATCTAGTAGATAAGACAGGAGAAGAGCAAGAGAGGACCTGTCAAGGAGAAACTAATAGAGTTGCTGGAGGTCACCCAATAGGTAAGTGGCAGAACTAGAAATAAACTATGAATCTTGAGGCACATCCTGGTGCTGGGTTCCTAATCGTGATCATTTTGATTAAGTGCTTCTCCCACTTCGGACTGCCCCTTTCCCAGGTCCATTGTTGATAGATGTTTCAGCATTAGTTTACTGCAAGAAAGTAAGGGAGAACCATCTTTTTCTTCTCAGGCTTCACCTTGGTAGCGTCCGTCACCTGATTTCAAGAAAGAAGCTCCCCTTCTTCTGTTTTTCTACTCTAAATGAAACGTTTTCCTGCAGGTGTAGATAACCTGCAAGTGGAGGCTGCAGGGCAGTCACAGTCCTAGCCTGAACATGATGTGATGTAGGAAGTTGGCACACCAGGCAATGCTTTGCAAAAACCCCTGCATGGGGTTTCCCAGTTCTGGTTTCCAGTACCCTTCACCCTGCCTCTCTGTGTTATCTGTTACCACAAGCCAGTGTCTCAGTGTTATCATCAGTGGACAATACTGGATTTTTATTCTCTTCCTTCCAGTGCTGTCAGTCCAAACCAAGACAGAGAATGCACCATCTCATGTTTCTCCAGGAAAATGTTAGTGTTGGTGCATGGAAGAAAAGGTCCTCCTCTGCCCTCAGCCTTTGCCTTTAACTCAGTTGTCAGTCCCATAGTTCTTGGTTTGGGCCAGGCCACTGACACTTTTCCCATTGAAAGGCAGATCCAGTCAATATCAAGCAGCTTCCAGATCAGATCCCTTCTGTTTCAACAATGTCTAGTTTCTAACTCAACTTTATGTTTATTATTTTAATAGTCAGTGTTGTTTCTGGACACCCGGTGTCAAGGCACTAACTCTGCCTTCCTCTGTGTTTCCCACTGAAGCTTCCATTACCCCTGCTCAGAGGTCACTTGAACACCCTCCTGCTGCAACTATGACCTTCTGTTATCAACCACAGCTAATGTAGCATGCCAGCAGGACTTTCGGAGAAAAAGCAGCATCCCTCTGGACCTAGAGAAACCTTTGAAAGAGTTTGCTTTCTCATCTCTTCCAGCTCTGGGTCCTGAACATGTTGCTGTCTAATCCTGCAAGCATCCTTCCCCAGTGGTTCTGACAAATCCAGAGTGGAAGGGCTCTGTGGCTTCCATCTAGTTGCTTCCCTCTGAAATAATTTTCTGGGGGCTTTTCGGATGAAAAGCTGTAAACCAGACATCAGCCAGGAGTGGTTTAGAGAACAGGAACTTTTAGCCTAAGGATAAAGGACCAGGTTCATTTGTTCACATCAGCATTTGGGAGTATAATCATGTGTTTATCCATCACTCCTCTGCCTGGTAACTTCAGCCAGTTGCAGAAAAATTTAGAATCATAGAATAGTTAGGGTTGGAAAGGATGTTCAGATCATCCAGTTCCAACCTTCCTGGACACCTCACACTAAACCAAGACTTTTCTGGCTGTCACATTAATATCTGCAACCTGATGTGCTAGTATCACTGCAGTAACAGCATGCAGCTTGTCAGCTATTAATGGATTCATTTCTTAGCTGATTCCCAAAAAGTATGAATGGGCATAGCAGCAGGTGCATGCTGAAGCTAGGAACTAGTCCCTCCAACTTCCTGGAATAGTTTGCATGTATTGAGTGCATTTGCTCCCCAGTTTCATGGTGTGGATACTGAGATAATTAGACTGTAGTAGATAGAAGAGAAGTGTCTACAGCAGAAGTGCTTGGTGCCTTCCTAACAATGCAGGAATACTCTCCAACCATAACCCTTGCATTTATTGCTTAATAGTTTGAGTGTCCATGTGCAGCACTCCATGTTGCATGTTCCAGGGCATGTACCCTCTGCAACATGAACTGTGTGATACAGAGCAAACAAAGAATGTTTTCTTAGGTGTCTCAAAAAAGGTCCAAGCAGAAAACATGCAGGAATGCAGCACATATGTGATGCTCCAGGTGTTGACACAGCTGTCTCGTGGCAAGACCTGGGGAATGACCTGGGAAGAATACAGGGATGTTGTTTGGGAAGCTAAGGACCAGGTGAGGAAAGCTAAGGCCCAGTTAGAATTAAACTTAGCTAGGGATGTTAAGGATAACAACAAGGGATTCTATAGGTACATAGCAAATAAAAGACAGACCAGGGACAACATTAGGTCCCTTTCAGAAGCTATCGGGCGAACTGGCTACAGAGGATGTGGAGAAGGCTGAGGTTCTGAATGACTTCTTTGCCTCAGTCTTCAATGGCAAAAGCTCTGACTGCACCACCCAAGTCTTGGAAGGCAGATGCAGGGACTGTGAGAATGAAGACCTTGGGCCCACTGTAGGAGAGGATTTGGTTCAAGACCATCTTAAGAACCTCAGCGTGCACAAGTCCATCCACAGGTCCTGAAGGAGCTGGCGAATGAGGTTGCTAAGCCACTGGCTATCATATTTGAGAGATCATGGCAATCAGGAGAAGTTAACAGTGACTGGAAAAAGGGAAATAGAACCCCCATTTTCAAGAAAGGNGGCTATCATATTTGAGAGATCATGGCAATCAGGAGAAGTTAACAGTGACTGGAAAAAGGGAAATAGAACCCCCATTTTCAAGAAAGGGAAAATGGATGACCCAGGGAATTACAGAGCAGTCAGTCTCAGCTCTGTGCCTGGCAACATCTTGGAGCAGATTCTCCTGGAATCCCAGAATCCTAAGGGTTGGAAGGGATCTCGAAAGCTCATCCAGTCCAACCCCCCTGCAGGGTAACCTAGAGTACATCACACAGGAACTTGTCCAGGCTGGCCTTGAATATCTCCAACGTAGGAGACTCCACAACCCCCCTGGGCAACCTGTTTCAGTGCTCTGGCACTCAAACAGTAAAGAAGTTCCTCCTGATGTTCACATGGAAGCTCCTATGCTCCAGTTTACACCCACTGTCCCTTGTCCTATCACTGGACGTCACTGAAAAGAACCTGGCTCCATCATCCTGACACTCACCCTTTATATATTTATAAACATTGATGAGGTCACCCCTCAGTCTCCTCTTCTCCAAGCTAAAGAGACCCAG
>NDXB01015633.1:4111-14937 GCA_002631895.1 Agapornis roseicollis | reverse complement strand
GGGAATTGGGGATGGGGGAATCCAAGTGCTGTAGGGAATTGGGGATGGAGGAATCCAAGTGCTGTAGGGAATTGGGGATGGGGGGTGTCCAAGTGCTGTAAGGAATTGGGGATGGGGGAATCCAAGTGCTGTAGGGAATTGGGGATGAGGAGCGTCCAAGTGCTGTAGGGAATTGGGGAGGGGGAGCATCCAAGTGCTGTAGGGAATTGGGGATGGGGGGTGTCCAAGTGCTGTAAGGAATTGGGGATGGGGGAATCCAAGTGCTGTAGGGAATTGGGGATGAGGAGCGTCCAAGTGCTGTAGGGAATTGGGGAGGGGGAGCATCCAAGTGCTGTAGGGAATTGGGGATGGGGGAATCCAAGTGCTGTAGGGAATTGGGGATGGGGAGCGTCCAAGTGCTGTAGGGAATTGGGGATGGGGGAATCCAAGTGCTGTAAGGAATTGGGGATGGAGGAGGAAATGCAAGTGCTGTATGGAATTGGGGAAGGGGGGTGGGTATCCAAGTGCTGTAGGGAATTGGGGATAGGGGGTGATTCTGAGCCATACAGAGGCAATGGTGAGGGACCGAGGGGCCTTCGGCTCCCGTTGGGCACTGTGATAGGGATGGGAGGGCCTCTGGACCCCATAGGAGTCAAAGAGAATGATGGAGGGACGAGGGGGGTATCTCTGGACACCACGAGGGTTGGGGTAGAGATGTGGGGGCTCTGGTTCTGTTGGGGGACTCCAGTTCCCTATGGAATGCCCCTGTACCCCATAGGGATGTGGGGCTCTGGTGGAGACCCCCCCGTGCCCCACAGGGGTGAAGGACCACCATAGGTCCAAGGTGCCAGCCCCATGTCCAAGGCACATGCGCTTGGGGCTGTTTCAGCCCATCCTGCCTCCTGCTTGGTTTGGGTTTTTAAACATCTATGTGAGAGCACTGGGAACAGCTGGAGTGATCCAGGACACCGGGAATGGGCACAAGCTAGAGCCATGTGTGTCCCATAATAAACACTTAGCAGAGCCTACGTGCATGTGGGAGCAGCCAATGCAGCATTCCAGGGGCTGCCTTCACTGGTGTCAGCAGGACACTGGAGCGGGGAGACTTTTCCTTTACCAGCTCTGTGTCATACTTGTCCCTTTGAACAGGAAAACACTGCCCTGGAATGCCAGGGGTGGTTCCAGGGAGGGTTTAACTGGGAGTCAGCAGCCTTGTAATGTGGCTTGAGGTGGCCCCTGAGTCACCTTCCTCTTCTCACTCACCTGAGAGCAGAGCCAGGTATCGGGGCTGGTGTCCCTGACAAAGCCATGTGGGGCTGTTGAAGCCTTCATTAGGACGTGGCTGTCATTAAGGTTGTATCCAGCACTAATGTGTTCACACTGCAGAGCTCAGGGATGCCTTTCCTTGTGTCCAAGCCCCAGGAAAACCAAGGGGAAGAAAGGAAAACAGAGCCTTGAGACTCCCAATGTTTCCAGGTGTTTGTGTTCTGTTCCAAGCCTGTTTCTGTTGCCGTGGGGGCGATGGAAAGCCAGAAAGGGCTGGGGTTTAGTTGGCACTGAATTCATATCTGATGGTTTTGAGGGGGAGATCTGTCCCTGTATCTTCCCTTTGAGCCCCTCCAATGGAGCAGACGTAGCAGCGTTCGTGCTCTGCTCGGTGCTAACGAAGCTGTTGTTCACATAGCTTGTTTGGGATGTGTTTGGAACAGGACCTGCTCTTCCCCTGCCCCGGGGCACCGAGCCTGCAGCATGGATTGGGGCACCGAAACCACCAGGATGCTCCTAGAAACCAATCACGGGGTTGAGAACAAAAGTGCCCAGTGCTGGCTTGTGTTAAAGACAAAGCTTGTGCTGCCCTCGCTGCAGCGTTAGGGACCTGACAAAGGCCAATATCTCCTTGTGAAGTCCTTGCCCTGGTGCTGGTGTCCTGTAACTTCAGGTGTGCACATGGAGGTAACTGCAGTGTGGTGCTGGAGCATTCATTTCCCTCCAGTGTTCCTCTGGAGCACGTTTGTGCATTCATCTGCAGTTAATGCTCATTAGGTTTGAATGTTCACTCCAGCCAATTGCCCTTTCCTCTTCTCCTTCACTGCTCCCAGTGCACCTCCAAAGGGCTGCAGTGCAAGTGTAAGGCTCTGCTTCCTTTAGTTGCCCTGAACCAACTGGGGAGGAGTTTTCCCTATTGTGGAATCAGGAATGCTGCAGCTCCATCAATAGGCGAGAATTGATGTGAGGCGCTGATAACTTTCTTTGCCAGCCCTCATGTGGTTCCAAAGGCTTTGAGTGGTAACTGAAAGGGTGTGATAGCAGCGTGCCAATGGTGGTTCTGCCGTTTAGGATGCCCTGAGTGCTTAAGATGCAGTGCTCCGTGTACCCAGGGTTGTGTTGCACAAAGGGCTATGGTTCTGTCCGTCAGGAATGTCCTTCCTGGTGCTCCGCAGTCACGAGCAGGAGGTGAGTGGAAGTCTCCAGACAGTCTGCAAGGCTTGGCTTGGCTCTGCTCTGTGTTGATTAGGGGTTTCAGAGCTTGAAGGGCATTAAGATAGCAACTGGAAAGGAGCTGGAATGCAAGGTATGAGGGCGTGGGGAGCTCTCTGGTACCAGTGTCAGGCTCTTGGAGGCTGCTTCTTCCCGCACCCACTTCAAAGGACGTTTGGGGAAGTCAGATGAAAGGCAGGGCAGAAGCGAGGGGCTCAGCTGAAATACAGGAATTCCATGGTGTCTGCCTCTTTTTAACCCTCGTTTTTAACCCTGAGCTGGGTTTTAAAGCGGTTTTGACTGATAACTTCAAGCCAAGCATGTTTTCCTTAGTCACCGCGTGACTGTGACGTTGTTGGAGGATTAAAGGCTTTTCTTCCCTTGCCCTTACGCTGTAGGCTCGCTTGATTTTTAAGCCACAGACACCCTCTGTTGTTGTGAATGAGCCATGCCTCCAGAGCTGGGTTGTAAAGGGCATCTCCTTGTCGCTGCAGGTGGTACAAGCTTCGCTCCAAGCCAGGGAAGAAGGAGAAGGAAAGAGGGGAGATCGAAGTGGATATCCAGTTCATGAGGAGCAACATGACAGCCAGCATGTTCGATCTGTCCATGAAGGACAAGCCTCGCTCTCCCTTTGGCAAGCTCAAAGACAAGCTCAAGGGGAAGAGGAGCAGTGGCCTCTCCGACACGGCTTCATCCATCATTCCCAACACATCTCACTCCCCTGCTGACAGCGAGGACGAGGCAGTTGAGAAGGAGAAGAAGAAATCCAAGTTCAAAGCGCTCTTTTCCAAGCCTGGCTTGCAGAAGACCTCCCTTTCCCAGTCCATGTCAGTGCTACCAACACAGCAGCCTCTCACCCACAGAGTTCTGCTTCGACCCGGTGACTTCCAGGCACAATGGGATGAGGAGGAATCCGAGACCTCTCCAGCCTCAGAAAGTGAGTACCAGCACAGATGGAGCACAAAGCCTTTCCCCAAGGTTCTGTTGCCCTTTCCACACTGTTCAGGGTACTAAAAAGTGAATCCATACGGATTTACTAAATCCATGTGGATCTAGTAATCCATATGGATTTACTATAAAGTCAATCCATAGAACATCACTTCCGGCTATGGTGGCAGGTTTGGATGCACGGAGGATGTTGATGCTCACAGCTAAGCTTGCCTTGGGTTAGCATAGAAACTGGGGCTGCACAAGCAGTACCTGCATGAATGTCAGAGCAAGCGGGGGGTTCGTGCATCTTGAATTTCTCCCTGTTCCCGTTTTTTCCCCAGAATCCTTTGGAAATGCCCTGGAAGAGAAGTCCTCTCCTTCTCCTGTGTTTAAGTCTCGTAAGACAGCCGGTCTGGACAGCAGGCAGGTAGCTCAAGTAACCACGACCCACCCCAAGAAAGAAGGGCTCTCTTTATTCAGTGGCCTTAAATCCAAGAGCGATCCCGTTTCCAAGTCCAGTCTGTGTATCAATGGCAGCCACGTCTATATGGAAGAGAGCAGCTTGAAGGACAACACTCCAGCCTCTTCCCCTTCTCCTCGCAACTTCCGCAGGAAGCAGCTCTTTGCTTCAGAGGAGAACCTGTCTTCCAGACCTGCTAAAGGACCTGAAGAGATGGGAAGACCGACTCCGATGGGAAGAACATCTCCGATGGGAAGAACATCTCCCAGTCATGCTTTCTCTGGGTCGACATCCTTGGAGACCTTTAAGTCGATGACTTTGCCATCGTACAAACTGCTGAGCAGTGAGGAATACCTGGAAACCGACGTTCCCCCGAGTGCTGAGGTTGGGAAAGAGACCAGGAAACCAGAGCACAAGAAATCTGCCTTGCTCTCTCTGGTCGCTGGGAAGAAGGAAGCAGGGAAGGGTTGGGATGCTGAGAATATTCCTGATAGGACCTTGCAGGAGGAGGAAGACAGCATTCCAGAAGAGGAGAGTGGACAAGAGGCCAAATGTGTTGAGCCTCCAGCAGACCCAGGCAGAGGGAATCCCGCAGGAGCCAGTCACCATGTGGAAGACATCCCTGCAAGCAAGCAGCCTCTCAACCCCTTCGAGGAAGAACGGGGACCTGAGAAAGCTCCTGCCCCATCCAAGACCAAAGCTGTGAAGCCCAGGTCAGTCCTTTCTGCTTCAGAGACCACAGGAATGGGTCGTGGAGGGCAGCAGCCTTTAGCTGGGCTGCTTCCCGCCCCAAAGCAATGCCTCTTGGCCTGGCATCCTGCAGGCAGCAGAAGCGTGTGGCTCTGCAGGATCCCTGCAGGTTTGAAGGTGGCTCTGATAGCAAATAGTGACCCTGGGGTTCTTCCTTGGTATGCCAAAGAGATGGATACAGGGATGTTGCTCATCAGTGATGCTGAGATAGCGGTGCTCTGAGCGCAGGCATCTTTGCAGGTACTGTAGGGCTGATGTTTCTTGCTGGATCTCTTGCCAAACCTAACTTCTGTCTGAGCTGTGCCACTTGGAACGTGCCCAGGGGCTGAAACACCGGTTCTAACATCCCTGCTTTCCTGGGTTTGGCTGTGGTCTTCCAAAGTGTTAACCTGGGAGCCCTGCTGCTTCTGGCATTGCCGACAGCAACGTGAAGGACGTTTGTGTGGAGTGGCACACAAGGCTTCTTCAGAAACTCTGCTCCTTTATCCTTCATACATATATATATAAAAATGGTGTGTGTTGGTGTTTTTATATATATATATGTGTGTGTGTGTGTCTTTATGTATATATATAGGTGTCCCCTACTAATAAGGCTGTGGTTTGTGCCTGTCTCTCCTTCTCTTCAGTGCTTCTCCTGTTTAAACACCTCGCATACAAAGTGCCTTACTAATAAGACAGCTTGGGGTGCAATAGGCAGTGCTTCAAGCTCCACAGCAGAAGTGCTCTGCCATAAACTGAGGGCTCTGTAAAGGCATATTTAAGGATGTGAAGCCAATCAGCTTGGCTCTGAGGTCTCTTCGCAAGTGTAATTCATCTCCAGGGTCAGGAGTTGATGGAGCCTGGTGCTAAAGCTTGTCTGTTCCAGCCTTGTGTTGCATCCACAAGTGACATGCGAGTGTTTTGTCCCTTTTTGCAGGGTGCCTTCAGAGGAGGAAACCAAAGCCACGCTTCCTACTCTTGCACCTCCTTCCCTCCCTGCTCTTCTCTCTGTGCACCCTATGAGGAGTGCCAATAACCCTTTTGTTTCCAACAAGGGACAGAAAGGCCAAGTGCCGCACTCTGAGGGCATCGTTGGTTCTCCTGTGTCTGTTGCTGCTCCCCCTTCTGCTGCAGAGCTTTCGAATGGCAAGAACCCTTTTACTCCTGAGTGGGGCAGAGCACCCTCAGCCCTGGATCCTGAAGGCATCCGTGTCCCTTCATCCCATCACCTTCCAACCTCTGTTCCCAAAGCTCCTCCTCCTGGGCAGGTCTCTGGTGGTGGTAATAATCCTTTTGGTTCTGACTGGGCGCAGAGCTCTTGGGGTCAGGGTGCTGAGGGCTCTGATGGGTGGCCTTCCCTGGGTGTTTCTCACCCCCCTGCATCTTCTCTCCCCTCTGCTTGTCATTTCAATGGCAATAACCCCTTTGTGGCCCAGCTTGGGTGGGAAGCAGATGCAGCAAGTTCGGAAGCTGTCGCTTGTTCTTCATCGCTGAGGAGCAGCGATGAAGGCTGCTCCTCAGCACAGCAGCCTGCTGAGCTGAAACCCTCTGCTCTCAGTGCTGCAGGGAGCTCTTCAGCTGAGGCTTTACCTGCTACTGTCAAAGCTGGCTCAAACCCTCTCAGCACCGTTTCTAGCAAGCCTGCTCTGGCTCCAGCAGAGCACTGCAGTCCTCCCCAGCTTCAGGCTCCCATCCTTAACAGGGAGACCACAGAGCCTGGTGCTGAGCAGGCACCTTCCCCTGTGAATGAGCTGAAGGAGAAGCAAGAGACCTTGGGTGAGAAGAGATGGGAAGAGCCCCAAATGAGTCCACTTGGTAAAACTGGTTCATTTCCTCAAGCAGGACCAGCCAAACCATCCTCAGGAGCTTGCCCCCTGTCCCCTCAGGTAGGGAGGGTGGGCAGTGAGGTTCTGGTCACACCAAAGCCAGCACCACGGCTGTCTCTAGGGCTGAAGAAGAGCCCCTTGGTTGCTCATGATGAGCTCGGGGGGGATGTGCCCCCTTTGGGTGATGGTGCCAAATCTGTGCTGGGGCTCCCACTCCTTAATGATGAAGCCTCAGATGCTCGTGGGTGCCTCCCCCGAAGTGGTTCATTAGAGCCTGTCACTCCCCCAGGGACACATGGAGCTGAAAGCAGTAAGAGGCATTTAAATAGTGAAGCTGACCGTGATTTACTTGACTCTCTTGCTCATCTCAAGTCTGTTATTCCAGTTCCTGGAGACCATGGCTTGAAAGTGGCCAGTCTCCCAGTTATCCCAGAGGGAGGCTCCGATGATGAGCTGCTGGGTGACTCTCAGGAGGATCTGGGTCTTGCTGCAGGGGGTAAAAACACATCAGAGAGAGGAAAGCAGTGCCTGGATTTGACGTCTCTTCATGAGCAATTGAAAGAGCACTCTGATAGCTCTGCTGGTCCTGGTGCTTGTGAGCCGAGCACTGCAGCCATGCTGCCTGCGCGAGTGGATGCACACAGTGTAGCTGCTTCAGGCTTAGGGGGGACATCTCATTCCAGGGAGGATAACGCTCCTTTGGAGAAACCAGAGCTGGAAATCAGTGCGGGTGCTGCGGGGGGTGACTTCTCTGAGCCTTCTCTTTCCTCTTCCTCCCTATCCGGTGCTTCCCAGCCTTCCTCTTCCTCTCATTCCCTTCTCTCTGACACCCCAAATCATAGAGCAGAGTCTCCGAAAAAGCCAGCAGCCGAGGGCTCCGCAGCTAAAGCAGGAAACTGTGGCAAGAAGAAGCTTCTTCAGGCCTGGGTTTTCCCCTCTGAGCCATCCCCTAACCAAACCCAGCAGGGTGGTGAAACCGGGTCTCCTAAGCACAGGTGAGAGAACGTGGGGAATACCCCAAAGGTGCTGATCCGAGCCTTGCTTTTCCTTCCTGTGAGCACAGCTCAGCAGGCGTTGGCTGCTCTTTGCAGTGATGTGGCATTAACTTCCTCCAGCCATGGATCTGGGTCCTGTGTAGCATCACTTCTGGCACCAGATGAATCCGTATGGCTATGAAGGATGCGCAGAGCACTCGAGGGGATCTCTCATTCATCACAGTGCCATCTCGTAGGGAAACCATTAGAGAAGCTTGATGGCAGCTTCATAGGGTCATGTTGTCCTGTTGGGGAATGGATCCGTTTTTCAGGAATGGGAGAATGGAAGCCTGATAAACTGGGATGCTTTGTTACCTGGCCAAACTGGGCTCCTGATCCTCAGCTCACAGTGAGTGATGCATTGCTTCTCATTAGGAAGCTAGGCTCAAATACTAGTGCCTGACAGCTCAGGGGAACTGCCACTGTGTAGACCAGGCTGGCTTTGCTTTTGTGGCTTACCACTCAGGTGTATTTCCTGGTTACTGCTTCTCTGTCTCCAATGCATCAAGTCAATAACAGTAGCAAAGAATGGAGGATACTTAACAAAAAGCCTACAAGTTGGACACACATGCCTTGTCTTCCCAAAGCTGAATCTCTTATCCCTTTGGGCATAGAGAAAGGGGTGGAATTTCTCCCCAGTTTCTTGCTGTGTTTTCAGTCTGAAGATGTGTGTTCAGTTTGCTGCCTCCATAACAGAAACCTTTCCTACCATTGCAGGCTCCATCCTGTGAAGCCGATGAATGCCACAGCAAACAAGTCCCAAAGTAAAGCCCTGAATGTCATCAGCACTATGAATGAGAAGCTGCTCGAGAGCAATGTGAAGGTAATGAGGGGAAAGGGGAGCTTTAAACCCCTGTATTGCCCAGGGCTTGTGTATCTGAGAGAGTTTGCTTAGGGTCCTTATATCACGAGCAGAACAAGAATACTGGTTATTAGACTGGAAGGGGGGCATGAACTCAGATCTAAAGGAGCTTTTGGCTCAATCTTGGCCTCAAAAGAGGCCTCATGGCTTGAGGTCCATGGATCAAAATGGCTGGAAGCAGGGAAAACCCCTTGGGGACCGTTATTGCCTCTAAGGGATTTTGGGGGAGGGGGGAATGAGAAGTTAACACCCAAATCCCTGCAGTGCCTCCTTCTGGTGTGAGTGGGAAAGGAGCAAATACCAGTTCCATGATTCCAGCTGCTGCCTTGCTATGCTCAATGGGTGGAAACCCTGTCATTAGGATGGCAGGGTGGGAAGCAGAAGGGTTAAAGGAGAAGCTGTGTTGTGTTTTCCTGGTGATGACTGCAATAGGAGGGCAGTGCCAAAGGCCTCAGTGGGTGCTTCTTGCTGTTTAACCCCAGTTTGGCATGTTTTGAACACCAGGTCTGTGAACAGTGGCGTTTGATGGTGCGTGGCTGTGGCTCCCCTGCATCCTACTGAGCTGGCTGGACCCAGCATGGCATTATTCCAGTGTAAATTGCACCAGAGCTGGGTTACAGACCTGTAACTGCAAAGGTTTGATGCTGAAACCAATGGTTGCTGTCTGTAACAGCTCGCTCTGAGCCTGCTTAAGCTCCATAAACCATATCCCTTTGATGTGAGCAGCACGCACTGAGGCAGTTGCTCCTTTCTCCTCCATATACTTCCAAAGAGCTGTTCTAGAGGCAATGTTCCATATGGGTTTTCCTAGGCTAAGCTTGCTAACAACCCCAAAAGGTGCTTTGTAGCAGGAAGCTGGCCTGGCATTGTCAGTGCCTTGGTGCTGAGCAGCCTGTTCTTGATCCTATGGTGCTCATGCTCCAAAACCTCATTTGGATGGGACCTGGGGCTCTGTGCTGCTGCTTTGCACTACCCATAAGCCTGCACTGACCCTGCTTTTCTCCTCTCTCTCAGAAATACCACCCTTCAGATCCTGCCTATGCTTATGCCCAGCTAACGCACGATGAGCTGATCCAGCTCGTCTTGAAGCAGAAGGATGCCATCACCAAGAAGGATCTCCAGGTGCGTGAGCTCGAAGACTACATCGACAACTTGCTCGTCAGGGTCATGGAAGAAACCCCCAACATCCTTCGTGTCGCAACATCTGGAACCAAAAAGGCTGGAAAGATGTAGAAGCTCCTGGGATGCTACGTAAACAAAGGGCTGGATTCCCACCAGTGTTGTTGGGTGGATAAGGAGCTGATGTGGAGCAATTCTGCCACAGAAAATGACCTCTTTCCCGTTTCTGCCTTAAGCAACCCTCAGTTTGATTTGTAGTTCCGTCAGGTACCTGCAGCCCAGGAGTGGAGTCACTTTATCCTATTTATTATTTCCTTTCTTTCCATTATTTGGGAAGATTTGTTCAGGCATCTCATCCAAAATGAAGGAGTTGGAGGGGCTTTGCCTGCCAGCAAAGCACTGATGATCCTTTGTGAAGGCTTGGGTTTTAATGGTTTCATTTTGTAGCAGCTTTCATAGATGAGTTCCTCTTCTTTCTACCTCTTAACTTGTAGTGCAACCTAAAACCTTATAGAGCTTAAAGGATTTGATTGACTTAAACCGAATTACCACTACACTGACCAAGTCCAAAGAGGCTGTGCTTCAGACCAGGGCTGTGTTGTAAAAGTAATCAGTGCAAGTTAAAGCTTAGATTGGAAAGGAAGAAGCATCTCGTCGAGTACATGTTGCTTCAGAGCAGCTCTGCAAGGGGAAAACTTGCAGCAAGCACTGGGATATGATACGTTTGTCTACCATAGGAATGGTAGGAATGAACTTGAGGCAAAGGTGGGTTTTCAATCAGCAACTACTCTCTGATAGCCTTCAAATTCGTTTCCTTCCAGTGAGGGAGGCAGATGGGTGATGTGCTTTAGTCTTGAATAGGTGTGGATCTCCTGGCACACCTGCATGGCCCCGGTCTGATGCTGCAGGGGAGGTCTGCAGTGATTCCTTTATGCCATTGCAGTTAATTTAAACACCACGGGTGCTGAAGCTGGGGCTTGGAGCAACCTTCAAAGGTGATCAGGCTCCTTAGGGGCATTCCTTACAGAGCCAAGAGAGGAACCACATCACCCTCCCCTGGGATGGGAGCAGTCGCAGTGCCAGTGTTCAGCCTCATTTTGTTTCTTTGTGACTTGCTGCTCAGAACGGAATGAATCTTAGCTAGCTGAGTGAGTGTCTTGTGAGGTAATGGATGCCCTTGAGTCTGCTTCCTTAATGGGTGGCTGGAGAGACACAGGTATGCTCTCCTCCCCATCTTACCACCAGCAGTACAGCCTAATGCTATGGAGCAGCACCAGTGCAAACCTAAACGTAGCCTCTTCTTATGGTGAGCTTTTAACTATCAGATACCTTTTGCACCTGTGGGGTTTCTCAGGGTGGTGAGAGTCCAGCAAAGGCTTAGAGGAAAGCTGAAGTACCCAAAGGGGGGG
>NDXB01015620.1:12458-22583 GCA_002631895.1 Agapornis roseicollis | reverse complement strand
ACCAAACAAAAGAAAAAGGAAAAAAAAAAAAAAAAAAAAAAAAAAAGAAAAAAAGAAAAAGAAATAAAAGATGAACATTATTTTCTCTCATTTGAAATAACACTGCATTTATTTTATCCATTATTTCATCTTAAATATGGAAAATATTTCCAGAGTTTACAGCGGAGAATGACTGAAAGTATCAAGCAGAACTACACAGACTTGTACAGGCAATAACATCTATCTTCTCAAACACTTCTGCCCTGACCTTCATTTCCCCAGATAGTTGAGGCTGAGGTGTTACAATAATCTTACCACATTCCTCAGAACTCATCCCCTTCTTTCCTCTACCGGTAGCAATTATGTCACAAGGTAACTAAACTAATTCAGTCAATGGAGCTGTCATGAACCTTGTGTTCTTTTAGTCCTTCAAGACCTGGGAAAAGTTCCCTCTGGGGCTGGAACCTATAGCGGAGGAGTCAGAGATCACTAGATTCTTTCACTCCATTACGGATAGGTTTTAACCCCATACCTACAGAACTGAAACTCATCTGTGTTTACTTATTGTGTTTTAATGTTATCTAAATCTCTGAGTACATTTTCTCTCTTGCAAAATGAGGATTTTTTGAGAAGGCTGGAGTGTGGCCACTACAACATGAGAATACCTGCTTCCTGCCAGGGCGGCATATAGATCTTGCTCCCACATATGTGCTCTTTTCTTATTTCTCTTTGAATATGATTTTTAGTCCTTACATTTTTTTCCAGAGCAGCAGAGAGCAGTATGTAGCTGAACTAAACTTCCTGTAGCTCAGAAATGCTGTGTGTGAACAAGCCTTGAAATAATGACCACTTATTATCCGAGTAGAACTAAGAACAATTATGATCCTATCTCTGTATTCAGAAGCAGCAAAATCTTTCTGTAACAGAGCTAATCTGTCATTGACAGAAGAAGGTACCACAATCAGCTGAGAAAACAGCAAACAGATTCTGCTGAACTGTGTGGTAGCAGCAATTAACTTTGGGTTATCTTGTATCCACCTCGAAGAAACAGCATGACTGCATCCCATGCTAGTATCAGACTAACTGGAAGATACCTTAGCATTAAACTTATATCAAAACCTCCTTCATCTTATTCACTACTAAGTGCTCTCTCTCCCTTTGGACATCGGGTTGCCCACACTCCCACAAGATTGTGTCAATCCCATCCCAGTAGTAAACAAACAGTCATGACAGTGGGCAGAGAAGCATGTACAGGAAGATGATGCTGATTGGTATCTGACAGTAAATTGTAAGCAAGGAGAGTTTGCCATAAAAGGATGCAAAATTCAGGGTGGGATCTTTCTCACTGAGCTGAATTAAGAAATGACATTGTGTTTGACACAACTTGAGCTAAAATGTGCAAAAGGAGAAAGAAACAGGAAGGGAAGTATCATTAGTACCTTATATTCACCTTCACTTCCATGGATTGACTTTACCACTGTTGGGAAAAATATCATAACAGCTGCTCTTTTTCACTGAAAAATATGGATTGAAAAAATCCTTCCTGTCATTAATCCTTACTGACAGAGCAAACCAGATCCTGTAGAGCATACCTATACCATAGTACAGCCCAGTTGCTGCAGAGCTAGGGGCTGCGATCAGGGCAAACACAAACAGGACTTTTAGGAGTTTCTGTCACAGACTGGGAATATAATTGATACTAACAAAACAATTTCATGAGGCTGTCGCATCATCAGGTCTGGGAACCACAAGAGCAGCCATACCTCCCTCCCCCAAACCCAAATACAGATCACTAGGCAGGCAAAGCTACTCAGCCTAACAAAGAGGGGAGGAGCAGGAACTCATATAGTGTTTGCAGGACCTAGCAGCCCTCTCCAGAAGGGGATTCAGGATGAGTGCCTGACATCAATGCTTCAAAACTGTGACAGATCTCGTTTCTCTTCACAGACTGTACACTGATTACTGCCTTACAGTTTAGTTACTCAAAATTAGGTTGCATGAATACCTTCCAAGATGGTCATGGATCAATCTCAAGCCCAATTTTCTCTGTGAGGAAGACTGACAATAACAAACACTAAACACTATTCAGTCTTCCCTGACTGTCAGTTAATAATCAGTCCCTATACAAGTACTTGCCTTCCTGCATAGTCTTCTCTCACCTTACAGGTATATCCATATAACAGCCCCACAAACCTACCAAATGTCTCCTTACTGAAAACAGACCACTATCTCCAGGAAGCTGACGATGCTTCGCTGACTCCTCCAGCTCTACAGAGCACTCTCACACAAAGCAGCCCCTTGAGAACAGGCATCCTGCATAGTAAAAGCCTGTGGACAAACACGCGGTGAATGCAACGGCAGCAGCTGCTGAGATGGCTGGATGTCTCTGACACCACAGCAAGCATTACAGCCTCTTACTGCTTTGTATTTGGAACAGAAATGGCCATTTGTAAATCATTCCTAATTGTCATGTTAAAGAGCACAGAGTGCAGCAATCAGAGAGCTTGTGGTTTTGGAGCCCTGACACCGCCATCAGGCATGGATCAGCAGGCAGGATAATAGGAGGAAAAGCTGCAGGGTTACATAAGCAGGCACAGGCAGGCAAGCGGGAGCGTGAGAGAGGAGGGCAAGTGCATGCCCTCTCCCTGCTCGCTTCTGGGAGCAGCTCACATGAACTCAATGGCAACACAACCTCTTATGTCATGGATGACTTTGTTCCCTAGCAAAAGCGGACATCTCAAAATCCTTGGGGAATTCTTTATAATGAAATGGCCATGTTACTTGTAAATTTTCTTTTTTTAAGCAACAGGAAGTGGTTTCTTCAGTTTTTTCTCATCTGTACGTTGACCAGAAAGGAACTAGAGAAGGGGTGCTCCTAAGGTTTATCAGGCTTTCATTAGTTATTCACCTTTTTTGCATTATGCCTTTTAATCAGCTCTTAATTGAAATGGTTCCTAGAAATCTCACCAAGCCAGAGATCTTCTTTTCAGAAGGCATGGTTGTCCAGGAAAAGACACATAAAATCATAAAAGCTCAGTCACTCTGGAAGTACCCTTTCACTAAGTCATATACTATGTGGAGGAAGAACACTTTATGTAGACCTAGAAACCTAGGTCCAGTTGTGTCCCATTAATTTGTCTGCCTCTGGGTATTTGCGGAACAACAGACATAGGTTTGGATCCTATATATACAAAGTAATATATGTATATACATAGTAATGGGTGTTCATTGACCTTCACATGCTTTTCACAACTATTACTTGCTATTAAAGACTCCACAGCACTTTAAACCAAGGTGCCTTCAACTGTGTTCTAGAGGACAAATACCTTGTTGAGTTCTCTGATCACAAGGCTATTGGGGAGCATAGCAAAGCAAGGGCTGAAAGCAGGATCCACCCTGCCTTCCCCATAGAATAGCCAGACTACTGTACTAAGAAATCTTGGGTGTATCATCTCAGTAGGTATAATCATTATGCAAAACAGCAGGTAGCTTGAGAAAGGCACAGAAAAGGGTTCTGCTTCACTGAGGATTCCTATTACTGCTTAAATACAGAAGATTGGATTTTCTTTCATTATTGTTCCCCAGGAGGCCATGGGCCTTGCAGCTCTAGGACGTTTTGTAATCTGACATAGGGGACACCTGTTCATCTGCAGCACATGGATTGGCTTGGCAAATGCATTCTGGTTCTATTGTGAGCAGCAGAAGTGCTATGCTTAGCACAGTCTGAGGATGGAAAGCAGAAATAGCTAACTGTTGCCCTTCAGTCTCTAAGAAGCTGCTTTGATTGCTGTTACCCTATTTTGGCCATTCAGAGTAAGAAGTTGGGAACAGTCATAGCCATGTTCACCTCTTCGACAGCAGCAATTCCATGTTGCATTATTTTTGCCAGCCAGAAATTAGCATTACGACAACCGATTTTCATAAATAACTAAGTACACTTTATATTATGAAATCATCAGACAAATACTTCAGAACTTGGCTCATTATGTTTAAGAACAAATCCAATGCAGTGCTGATCAGGAGAGAATTAGGCACACCTTTTCTGATAATCTTGACAAAACTCTCCCAGCTGTAGGGAACAGAGCTGATGCTCAGTAAGAAACACAGCCAGTTCCCTATGTCCACATATGATTGCACTGGTCTGGTGAAAGGAGTTCCTCTACATGTCAGGGAAACCCTTCCAGAAGCTTTGAGCACTTGGCTTTACCCCTTCCTCCTCCCTTTAAGTCCTGCAGTTGCCCCCACACTCTCTCATGTAAACAACAACCAAAGTGGCAAGAAATTGGATTTGGATGAAAAAGGATTGGCTGTAGTTTTCATCTAAGCTTAAAGTTATTTTTTTATTGTTTGAAGTTCTTTTCAATGCTATGGTACTAAGTATTTCCTAACTCTTTATAGGTGGTAAACTGAGAAGGGATGAGATCACCAGATCTGTTAAGAAAATCTGTCCCAGTGGCAGAGCTGACAGAACCCACAGAGAGATAGCTAAGAATAAGCAGGCTATGAGAGGTGTGGGCTGTCCCCACTCAGTTCTGCAGAACATTGACACTAAAGGGTACAGGTGACAAGTTAAGTGTTAGCTTTGTGAATTACTTCTGATCGCATTAGCAGGAATATCTAATTGTTTTTAGGCTCAAAGCAGAACCTGGGATATAACACCACCCACTCTGACAATATACCAAAACAAGAATAGTAGGAAGTCTTACACGAATATGCAGAGAACTTTTCCTCTTACTGCCTGTCCCAGTTCTAAAAATCAAGTAAACAGTTCTGACAGATAAGCTTTGGCAAATTTAACTAATGAAGTTTAAGATGTTATATATCTGTCTATCCCATCACCTCACTGATGAGGACCACCCTCAAAAACAAATCAATAAAATGGGAAGTTTGTCTGTGCTTCACTTGCTCCAGTTCAGTCCTAATGAATATCCCAGCACAAACCCATCTTCTCTGGTGCTTTCATATAATTGTTAGCCTCTGAATCAGCTGTGAAACCGCAGAAACTTCACTCATTCTCCCACCCCACTGATAAAAAATTATAACCACATGCACTGGGATAAAGTTCAATACATTCATGTCTGCCAGTGGATGCCCTAGGATTGTTCAGGCTACCCCTTCTTCAACATTTTACTTTATTCAATTGAAGGTCCTACAGCAAAATTAGGGTGTGCAAACTTATCCACCAGGCCACCGAGCAATTCAATCAATTTCTCTTCCTTCTTCTCTGAACTGCAATTCTTTTGACATGAACTACCTGTAAAACTACTAACAATCTCTTTACATCCAGCCAGTTCCCTCTGGAATTGTTGAAGCAGCTTTCTTCTTCTGATGCTGCCCTTTCATGATGAAGCACCATTTCACCAAGAAGCATGGTAGGAAAGCTACATAGAATCATAGAATAGTTAGGGTTGGAAAGGACCTTAAGATCATCTAGTTCCAACCCCTCTGCCATAGGCAGGGACACCTCACACTGAACCATGCCAAGCAAGACTTCATCTCACCTGGTCCTAAACACCACCAGGGATGGAGCATTCACAACCTCCCTGAATGGTTTTAGACTCAAGCACAATCATTCAGTTTTGTAACTGCTGCTTTAAGGTTAAGAAAAAATACATAGAGTAAAATGCAAAGCAACGCTCACAAATCAACCCCCCAAATGATTAACTACACAAGAGAGAACACAAAGGGAGGCTGAAGATTCTGCTCAACTCAAAACTTTGCAAAAACTTTGAAAAACTATTTCTTGGTTACCTTGTTTTTATATAGGAACTTGGGGGTTGGATGTAGTCAATTTATGCTTCAAGGGAAAAGGGAACGTTACCCCTCCCATTTGCAGTTTTCTTCATTAAATGAAAGGAATTGATTTGGCGAAGGTAATTTTGTAATTAAAAAGCTTATCATGGCTTTCTCTAATGAGCTAAGCAAACAGACAATAATTCAGTGACAATATTTACACAGTGCACACTGAGGGATGTTTGTTTAGAAAAATAAATAATAGAAGAAAATGGGAGGAGGAGAGAAGGGAAAGTAAGCAAAGGAGAAGAGGTCAATTCCAGATCCAAGTTCATCCCAGGATGCTGGTCCTTTGCTTTGAACAGTTCCTGTTCCCTTTACATAAGAGGAGCAAAAGGAAGAAAAGACTGTAAGCGACCTATACTATTTCCCCTTTGTAAGTGGGCTTTTCACAGACTGAATTTACTATGCTCTCATCTCCAGCTGGGACCATAGCCAACTCTCTATTCAGGATTTCAGAGAACAGCTTTATATGCAAGCAAGATTAAGAATTAGCTTTCCAGGATACACTTCCATCCTCTAGGGTGCCAAAGGCTTCATGCACACCAACTGATGGTACAGTGTGGAAGGGAGGACAAACTCTTGGGAACCGGAGAAAAAACTTAACTTGAAAAAGCTCTTCTACTACAGCTGAAATGAAACTCAGGACTCCAACTATTTCTTTTACACCTTCAGAAAGCAAGGAAACACCACAAAGCTCCTGCCTCAAGCAAGACTTTGTGCATTGCAGGGTGAAAAATGAGACAGAGGAAACACAGCAGGTCCCTGGAGATTCTTCCCCTCTTGGGCTGTTCTGTTATGCTGAGGTACGTCATTCCAGTCCTAGATGAAATTTTCCTAGAGAAGGAAGGAAGAAGTCTCTTTTCCTCTGCCCATTTCCCTCATTCTTCAGAGTTTGTTCTCCCATTAATCTCTCCCTGCCCTCTGTACCTATGTACAAAACCCCTGGCAGTTTGGGGGAGGGGAGAGGGGATGGGAGGCTTTGGAAAAGTCCTACATTAGCCTTCTGAGTTTCATACACTTACAAAGCTGTTCCTTCAGTTCTTGAACTGGCTCAGATACTGTAGCAATAGGCAACAGTACAAATCAAAAGAAAAAAATGAGTCCTAAAGGGGGTGAGCAGAAGATCAGGTAGATGTGAGGCAGTACAGAGGCAGTAAAATGCTCTGAGAAAAAGGTTAATAGTTGAAGTGAACTCACAAAGCATGAAAGACTAGAGAGAGATAGAGACAGAGAACAGAATGGAAACTCCAGTGGACAAAGAAAAAGAATCTGTAAATCCAAAAATTTTTCACTTTTCAAATCAGAAATAGGAGCATTCCAATGCCTAGCATATTCTTTTAAACCCTTCTTCACAGCTATAATGTAGTGCCTGAAACAACTCATCTTAACAAAGAGCAAAATAACTGAGGAGATTTGATTCTCAAATTTCCATAAAAATTCCCTGATGAAGGAAGGGGCAAATGGATCCCCTGTGCTCCATTAGAGGTCAGCATATCACTGTATCATGGACATATGAGGTAGGAGATAACAATGAGACCTCCTCCTTTCCATAAGATTTACTCTATAAGAAGACAAGCTACATTTATTTCTGAAATGAGTCCAACAGGAACCATTCATCCAGACTAAAGGCTTGTGATGAATCAGCACATTTCTCAGCATCACTTGAGACTCTAACACCAAAAGGCATTTTTAAATAAAAAATAAAAGTTGAATTTCTCTCTGCTAAGTCCAGGTTCACATTTAACCTTTTCTATAGGTAGACAGCCTCTTAAGAGATTAATACCAACCTGATTTACTAAGTTAATAGTTGATTTATGTGCCATAAAAAGGTATCTGAAACTTGCATGGAGTTGCATGGAGGCCTTGAGCTAAGCCAAACCCACTGTCACACTAACAAACCCTGACTATTGGAACAAGTCCAGAGGAGGGCCACAAGGATGATCAGGGGCTGGAGCACCTCCTGCATGAAGACAGGCCGAGAAAGTTGGGGCTGTTCAGCCTGGAGAAGAGAAGGCTGCGTGGAGACCTCATAGCAGCCTTCCAGTATCTGAAGGGGGCCTATAGGGATGCTGGGGAGGAGCTCTTCATTAGGGACGGTAGAGACAGGACAAGGGGTAACGGGTTCAAACTTAAACAAGGGAAGTTTAGATTGGATGTAAGGAGGAAGTTGTTTACTTTGAAGGTTGTGAGGCATTGGAATGGGTTGCCCAGAGAAGCTGTGAGTGCTCCATCAAGGCTGGGTTGGACGAAGCCTTGGGTGGCATGGTTTAGTGTGAGGTGTCCCTGTCCATGGCAAGGAGGCTGGAACTAGATGAGCCTTGGTCCTTTCTAACCCTAAATATTCTATGATTCTATGACACTCTCCTACAGTAAAACAGGGAGTTCCCCATTTGTGCTTTCCTCAGAGATATCCTTTGCACATCCCACTTTCTCTCCAATATGTGAAAGAATATCTTATGAACATGTAAGAGTGTTCTGAGACCACATAGCAGGCTCTGAAAATCTGCAGGAGCTCCACTCCTTACTGCAGGAGCTAGATGTAGCCTACTCATATGCCTGGAAGCACAGTCATAGAATGGTGACTTGGACCAGAGGATGAAGATTTTAACACAGATTGCAGAGGCACAGAAAGCAAGAAAGCAAGAAAGCAAGACAGACAAAAGCATAACAGAACTGAGCATCTTTAGCAATCCTTAATCCCTTATCCTGGAAAAGAGGTGCCTGTCACTTCTCCCATACTGCATCTTACTGCCTGTCTCTGAATATTCTCTGACAGGAGGGCACAATTGCACAATCATTAAAACCAGACATTCACATGTCCTAACAGTACTAATTTAATACAGACAAGGAGTAGGCCCACAGCTACACCTCTGTTAAATTAGCCAGAGAATATGATAGAGCATTTAAGGCCATTGTTGTACCAGCTGGACTTGAATATACCTGACTGAGCATATAATCAGAGGTTCGTAAACAAACAGTCCAATATCAGCACAAAGTCTACCAGTACACACCAAAATCCTTTGAACAAATCTGAGAAAACAGAATAAATTTATTGGTCCAGCTTTTCTGTTTTTATCTAAGATGTCTAAGATGTCCTAAAGCTGGATCAACTCTGTTATTGAAACATGGTCATTATGCATGGCAGGGAGAGTCTTTTTTAGTACACAGGCATACAGACAGAACTTGCTAAGATAAACCCAGAACTGCCCTGCTTGCTATGACTCACAGACAAAAGTGTCTAGGAATTGCCAATAAATAAGGTTTATGAATGTCAGTGACACAGACTTTCTTCTTCAAGCTAATGAAGACCCCATGATTTAAGTGAATTTGAGGTATTCACAGCACTAATTGGTAGCCAATGAACTGAATAATTGGTTGCCAATAAGATCTCTCTGCAGTCACCTTTTGTATTATAATTTACAGCACATAAACTATTTTACTGTCCTTCATCTTTTGTCTCTTCTCATACATATAACTCTTCCCTTTGGTGTCTTTGAATCCAGGAGCAATGCCTTCAGGACAGTAAACTTAGCCAGTGATGGTCTGATGTCAAGAAAACAGCCAAGAGACCAAGAAGCTGCCTAGGTCAGACCTCAGGGCAGAGCCGTGCCACCTCATTAGCTGCAATGGTAACATGAAAATCCCAGTGGCTCTGCAGTAATAAATATGTAATAAATGTTACCTTTATACATAATAGAAAAAAAACACAGGTTATACTGCTGGGGAATAATTCTGCTTTGTGCTTAGGCAAAACAACTAAATGGAATATGGCAGGGCTTTTCCATCTCTTCACTTCTGTAACCTAATATTTTCAGTAAAACAGCAACTACAATTCTGCCTTTTTGTGTTTGCTTAGGTATTTTAAACAATGACTTTGTAATTGACTTGCTTAGAAGAGACTGGATGTAACTGCCTATATTGCTGCTCCCACACGATGGAATCAGAGCTGCTTTAGCAGGCAGCACTGCTCACAGACTATGAAGATGGAGCAGAGTCTCCTTCAACTCGGGCAGTGACAGACCTTGGGTTTTAGAAGAACAAGACCAGACTTATGGCCAGCGCAATTATGCTGCATTGAAGGTAGGGTTTGGGTTCTTTTGTGTAAGATAGCAACAGTTGGGAACTCACCCTGGGTTTCTTCTGGCCTAAGAGAAATTGCTCCTCACGGATCACTGCATAAAGAAAATGATTAGAAACGGACTTAAACGTCTGAGGGCCCAGCTGAAGGGAAGGCACAGTGGGAGAGCTATTGAGAACAGCAGGACTGAAAAGTGATCCACCCATCTCCCACCTCACTGGCAGCTCAGGGTCTTTTTTGTTTTGTTTTGTTTTGTTTTTTTTTGTTTGTTT
>NDXB01015616.1:35116-50548 GCA_002631895.1 Agapornis roseicollis | reverse complement strand
AGTGTGAGGTGTCCCTGCTTATGGCAGGGGGGTTGGATCTAGATGATCTTAAGCTCCTTTCCAGTCCTAACTATTCTATGATTCTATGATACACTGCTTTCCTTGTACACCCCCTTGTAGTTTTTCACAGCTCTTTACACATGCTTAGGCTTTGTAATCAGAGGACAGGTTCAGAGGGTTTTTTCTTGTGTGGAAGAAATTGATCCTTGCACTTCATAAAAGCCAACACTGTCTACTCTTGATTTACGTTGTGTGACTTCGTGTAAACAGGTAGAAACAAAGCTGTTGTTGCCTAAATTAGAATCATAGAATCCTAGAATAGTTAGGGTTGGAAANATAAAAGCCAACACTGTCTACTCTTGATTTACGTTGTGTGACTTCGTGTAAACAGGTAGAAACAAAGCTGTTGTTGCCTAAATTAGAATCATAGAATCCTAGAATAGTTAGGGTTGGAAACTACCTTAAGATCATCTAGTTCCAACCCCCCTGCCATAAGCAGGGACACCTCACACTAAACCATGTCACCCAAGGCATCATCCAACCTGGCCTTGAACACTGCCAGAGATGGAGCATTCACAACCTCGCTGGGCAACCCATTCCAGCATCTCACCACCCTAACAGGAAAGAATTTCTGCCTGATATCCAATCTAAACCTCCCCTGTTTAAGTGTGAACCCGTTACCCCTTGTCCTGTCACTACAGTCCCTAAATTGCTGAACTACAATTTAGGAGGAAGTTTCCAGCATTAATTGTTGACATCAAATGCAAGCAGTTTGTTACAGAGAGTGAGCAAGGTGAAAAAATGTTTCATGTGTTGTTCCCCAGTTTGAGACCCCTGCATTAAAGTGGCCTGGTTTTGTAGATACTCACAGTTTTCTACAAAATCCAGCTATGCTGAAGGGCGATCTCAAATCAATAGTCCTGTGTGAAAAGTCTTGTCCACTGGGCACCACCTGTGTTCCACACACATCTGCAGACAAAACTGTTGTGTACAGCAGCAGGGTGTCTTTGCACAGATTGCCTCGTACTTGCTGTCAAAAACTTGGTGCAGAATCTACCAGAGAAGTCCTGAGTGGTGTTACTCCTCTGCAGGCTCCTTGGACAGTACAGTAAGCCACTGCGACACTTGTGAAAATCTTGTTGTTTAGGGTGCATTTGAATTCTGCTCCTCAGAACTATCTTGGCAGAGAGTTTCTATTTTTAAAATGTTTCCTCCCTCTGTCTAGTGCGGTGTTGCCGTCTGGAGAAGAAATCTGGTATTTACTGTTGTTCTTGGAGTTCCACCTCCTGGAGTCCTGGGAATACTGCAGACCTCAGCTTTCAGTGCATAAAAGATACATTTCTAGCACTGACAGGTGAAGGAAGACTAGAAAACCACTGTGAATCTCCAAAAAGCAAATTGAAACAAGCCCCTGTATTGCAGGAGTCTTTTTGAACTGCCAATCTAAACATTTTTTCAAACTTGTCTCATGGCTTTTCAGCCATGGGCAGTCACTTATGACTTCTGCTAAGAATCTCTGCCAAAGGGGAGAGAGACATAAACATGCTGTGGAGGCCAGGCTTTCATCATACTGGTAAGTTTAAGGAATACAAAGTGAAACTGCAGTGCCAAGAGAGTGGATCGCATCAGGTCTTGCTAAGGGTGTTGTGGTGGTAACTCAGCCCCAGGACATTCTGTCTCAGTACCGTGGGAGGTGGGGCTGGATGGATCGTCCCTAGTTCTCGACAAGGGGCATATCATAGCTTAGTGCTTGGCACAGAACAGAACTTAGCAAGACTTGCTGGTACCGCAGGAAGGGGTGAAGCATTTTGGATACCTGGGCAAAATGGATCTGCTGGAGCTGACCCAAGTTGACTGTGGCTGTAGCATAGGTGGTGTACATGATTCTCCTGTGTCCTCTTGGTATCCAGACCACAAACCAGACATGTTCTCAGGTGGTGCAGTAAAAGTCATGTGAGCAAGGGTATGACCATTATTCTGCTTTTGTCCTGCCTTTAAACCATGTGTAAAATCATTAATGGTAAATTGTGTTGAGCATTGGCTGTAATGGAGGACTGGTTAGTGTGTCTTGCTTGTAACCTCCTCTCAAAAGTGTCTTTGTGGTGTCACCATACTGGTACCCACACGTATTCAAGGGATAATATTAGACACTCATATGTAGGTCTCACCATTGTGATGACTACTTACTCTCTTTCTCTCTCCTCTTTGAAAGGTATTCAGGAATCTCCAGTACCAAATGGCCATTCTCTACCAGGCAGAGATTTTCTTCGGAAACAGATGCGAGGAGACCTTTTCACCCAGCAGCAGCTAGAAGTGCTGGATCGAGTCTTCGAGAGGCAACATTATTCTGACATTTTCACAACAACTGAGCCTATCAAACCAGAACAGGTACTACCGCAAATGTTTAACATTTTCCAGATAAACTTTTTCCTGGCAGAGGTCTGTTTGGTGGGCATCACCAAATGTGTCTCAAGAACGCCAGTAGAAGAACACGGATAAACATCTGTCGTGTCAACATCTTCTCAGCTAAGCTCCTCTCAGCTGAGTGTATGTTAGATAAACACTGAGTTTTAAAAAATGAAGGGAAACATTTGTTGTGTAAACATCAGCAAGTATTTGGATATGAAATTACACCTGATCTGGACCAGTTACATTAAGTGAGTCCTTAAAGAATATCACATCTTCTGATGCTTTTGTTAAATCAAAAGCAGGCTCTGCAGGTAGCAAGGAGAAGATGTACAAATCCCAATGTCTAATTTTGGTTCATAGTTACCATGATTGTGCATGCAAATTAGATTTTTGTATCCAGAAATGGCTTATTATGCATGTAATTGGCCATTTGCTGAGAGAAACACCCAATTAGTATTGAAGGTAAATTAGTTGCACCTACAGATTAGCAGTGTGTTTGAGAAGGACTTGGCACTAATTTTTTGGGAAAGTTCCATTTTTTCAGGAGCAGTACAAAAGCACATGCAAAAACTGATGAGCTATGACTCTCTGTTCTCTTTGGGCAGCAGCCTCTAATTTAGTTGCTGAGAAAAAGGTAGAAATGAATATATTGCTGCCAGCACCAGTATAGGTCTAGCTGGCTACTTAATATCTGGTCATTAATCTTCAAGTATTAATATTAGACCTGCTTTTTAGCAAGGTGGATGGACTTCCTAAACTGCAACCACTGATTTCCCTTGGAGGAACCTGTACGTTTGAGGGCCACTGGAGATTATATCATGGCAGCCAGCTACCATCCTGGCTTCAGTTAAGAAATAGGCATTGGTATCAATTAAAAAGATGGAAGAAGATAGGATTGTTGCTGAGGTTAATTTGGGGTTTTTTGGTTAGGAATGTCAAACACGCATTGTCTCCGGGAGGTGAAATGGCCTCCACATACCACTAGATGGTGGTTATCCCATCCGAACACGGGTGATAGAGGAAAGGACTGGCACTACACTCACTCCTGCAGTTGGAAGTTGTGTGGTGTTAGATCTGTCCCTGTGAAACTTTCACATGCCAAAACAATCCTTACAAAGAGAGCGGTGATAGAAGAGGATCATTTATTAGTTTCTATTCGTTTCTGTGAAGTCTCTGAGTGATGCAGGACTGTCATTCAGTCCATCAGTGAGTGAATATTTATGCAGGCAAGCTTTTACTGGTTTAACAGGAAGCATGGGAGAACTGAGTTAGGATGTTAATGAAATATCATCCCGATTGTCAAATTCAGGATATTCAGCTGTTGGTGGAGCAAGAAGCTTCCCAGGTCCATGTAGGAAGCTGTGACAAGAATGCCTGTGCAGCCAGATCACTAAGATTGGAGATACACAGCTACTAATTTGATTAATAGGGTACTCTCTGTATGCTCTGGGAAGTCAGATGTTGAGAAATGTGATACTATGATCTACTAAAGGTGTTGAGCAGAACTGCCTTGCCTGTTTAAGGGCTCGTGGCTGTGTGGGGTTGGCTTCTGCTTTTTGGTGGCATGTAAAGCTTTCAACTTGAACGTATGTGTTCTGTGTGGAGCAGCTCTGGTTCACAATGATGTGGTATGAACTCTACCCTTTACTTGAAGCAGTCATGTTTTACCTCTTTGGTGAGTTAAGCAAAGCTGTCACAATACCAAACCACAGTGGAGAAGCTGTCTGGATCAATTAGTAAGGCCAAAGAAATCAATGAGAAAGAAAACACTGAGCACATTAATGATGTGATTTGGAAAACCAGTTTTGTTCCTGCAATAGACTGTTGTAGTAAACCGAGACTTCCAGAGTGCTGCTGAACCCAGAAGTGGTGCTTTAGGAGCTAAGTCAGCAGTGTGGAGTCCTGGGCTATTTCTGTAGAAGAAAATAAAGATGATCCTTCCCATAAAGATGAGATGTGGTGAGAAGTCCAGCAGGAGCTTTTGACCTACTGCTTATCTGATTTCTTAGAAATTTGGTCCAGTAGCAACCAGGTGAATTATTGATAATTTTACCTGGGCACAAAAATTTGATGCCAATGTGCTGTTCATCTGAGGAGGCTCCAGGTATTTTATTGGAAGAATTGCCATTCTCTAGAAAAGGAAGTTCCTTTTTGGCATTTCTTTTCTAAGTCTTCCTCCTTGCTTGTGTGCTGGGAACAGTCCGTTGGCAATGGTGAGTTGTGGGAAGGAAGGACAGGTCTCTCCTGCATAGCAAAGAATTTGAAACCTCAGCACACTTGGCCCCTGGCTGAAGGTTAGCCCCAAAGTTCTCCTGATGCATTTTTGGGCAAAATTTGGGCTTGGAAACTGTGCTGTTGGAAAGCGTCCATTGACCTTCATATAGGTTGACAAGTTTGATGTGTTGTGTGGGACTGCCAAACCTTTTACTTTAAGGGCTCCCAATCTATTTCCTTTACTTTTCCATTTTTACTGTTTCCCTCAGTTCACCTGCATGAAATGGAGACTCATGATTTTTTTCTAACCTCAAAATATACTGTGCTCTTGGAAAGCAATGTCTGAGTTTTCACATCTGCTGTAAACTGTGCTTTCTACACAGGGACTCACAGGGAATGAATACTTGTCATCAGGGAAGGGCTCATACAACGATGGGGGAGAAGGCAATCCCCGGACAGTGACAGAAAATCAAATATCAGACAGTCCTTTGTTCAGAAACAGTGCCCACTGCATGCACTGGGTGAGGCAGGGATCCCACCACCAACATGGGTTTGCATAATTAACTACCTGGAGAAGACAAGGCTCTGGGGAAGCTTTAGAGCAGCTTTCAGTGCCTAAAAGGGTGATAAGAAAGCTGGAGAGAGGCTTTTGACAAGGGTCTGTAGGGACAGGACAAGGGGAATGACTTCAAGCTGAAACAGGGGAGATTTAGTTTAGATCTGGGGAAGAAGTTCTTCCCTGGGCAGGTGCTGATGCCCAGGCACAGGTTGTCTGGAGAAGCTGTGGCTGCCCCATCCCTGGCAGTGTTCAAGGCCAGGCCACATGGGGCTTGGAGCAACCTGGTCTAGTGGAAGGTGTCCCTGCCTGTGTGAGGGGATTGGAACTGAATGAGCTGTAAGGTCTCTTCCAAGCCAAACCAGTCTGGGATTTTATCACTCTACAACTGAGTGTTGGGGGGTGCAATGTAATAGGAGGCATCTCCTATTATGTGCCTCATTTTGTAACTTGGAACCCAGCGGTGCAGCTGTGCATGTATGGGCATGTACTCTGCAGCATGGATGTGAGATACCTGTGCTTGTAGGGTGCAAGAAACATTGGACGGCAGGTGAAGTCCTGCAGCTGGGAGCTGGGGAGCCTGACGGCTGGCTGTGCAAATGTAGTCAAGCCCTCTCGAGTCTATATGTTCTGGGCAAGTAACCAGGGCATAAAGTCAGTACTCTAGAAGCACCCTGGCCTGCTTTTCCCTGAAAGAACTCTGCTATAAACATGAATTCTTGTGTAAAATTAATGCCTTTCCCGGGCAGTTGTGTGCTTTTGTGCACATTTTTTTTGCAAACAGACCATAATTGATTTGCCTTGGCTGCAAATGCTCATGGAAAACTGATTTTACATATTTGTGGGCATGGGTTTGGAAATGCACATAGCAGTGTGTTTTCAACACCACTGTTGTACCACTGTTCTGCTCATGGCTTCTGGCCACCAGCACCGTGCAGCTCTTTCATCAGCTAGGACAAAGTCTGTGTCTTCAATGTCACATAATCCTCAGGTCTCGGAGAAGGAAAGCCTTCAGAGCATCTGCCTCCTGGGCTGGAAGTGGTTTCCATTCTCCTCTCCATGCCTCTTGGGGTGTGTTTAAATGGATCCTGCTGCTCTGTTTTGTTGGCTCCAGTGCAGTCCTCCTGCCCACAGGAAGCTCTGTTTGTGCTAGCTTAAATATGCTACAACCAGCACATTCCACATCCAGGCTTCCCTCAGAGCAAAGCTGTACTGACACAAGAAGCCTGTCCTGGCATTGTGCTGTATGGCTACGTCCATGGCAGGCAAGGTACTTCAGCCTGGCCCCTGTTACAGGCAAAACCCCACTGTGATCACTGCACTAACAATTCAGATTTTATCTAGAATTGGCACGCATCCTGTGCTCTTCCTATGGGCAGAGCTGCTACATGAAGTGGGCTGATTTTCCATTAGGAGAATCCAGCTGGTGGAATGAGAGGTGCTGGCTGTACCCAGCAAATCAAGGGTTTGCATGGCTGAGGCTGATTGTCCTTTGGTGGCTTCCTGCAATCCAGCCAGAAGGATGGCGGATGGAGTTTCCCTGGGGAAACTGTTCTGGGCAGGCCCAGCCCATAGCATTAGCAGTGTGAACTGTGGCCTCAAATGCATTCACCAGCTAAAGCATGGACAGGAGATTTGCCTGAAGACTGAGACCCAGGAAACAGCTGTGATCCAGACAGAGGACTTCAGGCCTGGGAGGGTGGATAGGTGCATTAAAGCCCCATCAAAGCGGGCAGGTATGAAGCCTGGTGCTTGCAAACCAGCGTGCTTTTTATCGCTGTGAGAGAGTGGGACTAACACCTCTAAGGGGAAAACTGGGATGAAGGATCTACAAAGGGATCAGTTCAACAGGAGAAGCAGTACATTAATTTTCCCAGAATAAAGAAGAGAATTATCTATGCTGGATTTCTGTCCAGAACAGAAATGGATTCTCTTGTATTTTCAGCTACACACACGGACCCAATTGAATACTCGTTAAAGCCAAAAGGAATATTTCTATTGACTTCAATAGACTTTAGATCAGGGCCATAATGAGGCATAACATGATGTGGCCAGGTTCGACACTATGTAGGTCACTGACTTAAAAGAGAACTGCTTGCTGCTAATAGCAGATAATTCCCAGGCCCTTGCTCATGCTTTCCCATTACTTTTAGCTAGAACTAAACTGAATACCTGTTCTTGGATCAATTTCTGGATAAAATGTCAATATTCTGGGCTGAGGTAGAAACCAGTAACCTGGCAAACATATAATAGTATATGTATTCTTGGCATGCAGTGTTGATAAGTCTGAACCTGAAGCACAGGCAAGTGAAATTTGGATAGGTAATGGACTCCACAAATTTCTAATAAATTGAAAAAATTTCAGGAAGCTGGAACCTGATTGTCCTCAGTTTCAGAGATAGTTACAGTGAAGGTCTTCTCTGAACTGACTGAGAGAGGGGCTTAAATTCTGTTTGAAAATCTTCAGGTTTTACTTCCTGTCCAAGTATGCTTCAGCTTTGAAAGAGGAATGTTCATTTTTCACTGTAAGGAGCTGGGTTGGATGGTGTGTTTGCAGGAGTGCTGCTCTTGAGAGCTCAGAAGTGCACAGATGTCCTAACAATATTGGGGTTTGATCTTCAGGAATAACAGGGAAAGCCCTAGATAAAGCCAGAAAGTGTGACCCATCTGTCTGTTTTAAATATGCGAAGAGTACTCTCAAAATGCAGTTACTGGGGAAGCAGAAGGAAGGAATAAATTGCAGGACCATACTGGTCCTAATTGGTCCAGGTCGCTGGACTGTGGATGATATGGTTATTCCTGAAAAACACGACCTTTGGGTGGACAAAGGCTGCTGAGCATCTTCAAATAATCTGACACTTGCAATGAGAGTTGCAGAGTTGATATTTGCTTGTGTTTATCCAAAACTTTAGGTTGTCCAGTAACAAAATTATGCAACTGACTCACATTTGAATGTCCAGAGTCTTGATCTGCCACCTGCAGAAGTGATTTGAGCATGTAAATGCAAGTTCTTACCCATGGCTTGTGTGAGAGGTGAAAGGTAAAAAGGAAAACAAAACAACAGCATATGGCTCGGCAAATGGACACAAATGCTGAAACTGAGAAAGATAAGCAAGAAAAGGAAGAGGCAAAGTGGAGTTCAGCATTGACCTGCCAGCTCTGCAGGCGGCTCCCTGAATGCAGTCAGGAGTCCGGGAGGCAGACCTGGGCTCAGCACCCCAAGCCAAATGCACCCACATACCTTCTGGGGTGGTGGGGTTGTATGTGGCAATCAGGGTATTGAGCCCAGGAGAGGCAGGTCTTCCTGCCTGGCTGCCTGAACTGAACCCTTGCTCCAGTGCTGGGAGCCCCTCTACCTGCAGAAATAGGCAGGGAAGGGCAAGTGTCAGCAGTGCAACGAGGAGCAGAGAGCAAGGGTGTTCCTGTGGTTTTTACAGCTGTGCTTCTTCCAACTGAAACATCCTCTGGTCCAGTGTGTGGTTTTATTGGTGGGAGGGAATAAAATATCCAACTCTAAAATCCAGCCTAAGAGGAAAAACCTTCCCATATTTACTCTCAGTAGACTATTAAACAACACCAGGCTATTAATTTGGCTTTTGAGTCTTCACTAAAGCCCATAAAAGTGCACAGTTGTCAAATGGAGTTCATTTTAATTTCCTTTCAATCACAGTAAATTATTCAGGTGATAAATCAGCTGGGGCAGCCTCCTGGCTGTAATAGAAACCCTAATTCCTGGCTAATTATCCAGCCCATTGCTGCCAGCAGATCAATACCCCTACCAAATGGAAAGGGCGCGGGGTCTGGGCAGGCAGGGTGCTGGAGGTACGGCAGCTGGGAGACGGGTGCCTGTGACCCCAGCCCTGTGCAGGGACTGTGGGGGGTTAGGCTGTGCAGAGATCCCTCCTTCCCACACTGCTCCAAGGGAATGCACCCCCTCCAGGACAGCAACCTGCGTGAGGGCAGCCATAAATACAGCTGCCTTCAGTGCGTGTATTGCAGAGTTAGAGCAGGGTGTGGGTGCCTGCTGGGGGCTGGAGGTGATTTTGGCACTGTCCCCCTCTGGGGTGACCCTGCTGTGCTCTTGCCACTTAGTGGGATACAGCCCTGGCCTTTTGCTGCAATTTTTCTGTTGATTGAGAGCGGGACTTTGCTGCTCATGGGCAAGATAAGCCATGGCAGGGTGATTGGGTGGTAGGAATGGGCTGCTGGCCTCCTAGGGAACAGGCATGTGTGCCTCAGAGAGGGACTTGCTCCTCGTGCTGCCCATCTCTGCCAGCTGGTGGGCAAAACTGGGAGAGACTGTGAGAGTCTCCTGTGAGGGAGTCAAAGGCTATTCAGAAGGGCATCGTATGCTGGTGATATTTTTTCTTAAAGAGGTGTAAGAAAGACTGAAGAGGACCAGTGCTGAGCCGTAACACAGAGCAGTTCACTGGGAAGGAGCAGCAACTCTGGAGGTGACAGTTGCACTTACCCCCATCTCCCTACATGGGGTAGATGAAGAGCTGCTCTGTGCACAAAGCCCTTCGAGCCCTGAGATGACGCTGCTGACCATAGCTTCTGGTTCACAGGGAGCCATCAGCTCCCAGTGAAATAGCAGATTATTCTGCAGGGGTGTTAGATAGAGTTTCTCCACCTGCCAGGACCCCTGGATGCTCTGGAGAGCTCAGAGCTCTGACTTGCAATTGGCTTCTGGAAGCTGAGACTTCAGCATGTAAGACTTTGTGCAGGATAACTGTTCCTGTTCACCATCACTGAGATTGTCACTTATTTGCACTATGGTGGTAGTAGGAGACAGCACAGGGCTAAAAGCATTGTGCAGCGCCAGCAGTGTCAAGGGGAGAGCAGTATCTCCAAAGGTCATGCTGTCTGGATGGACAATACAAGTAATTGCTGGGGAGAGGAAAGCAGTTTCCAGTGCACTGCAGATCAAGTTAGAGCAGCCGTATGCAGTGACTTGTCCCTGATGCTGCAGAGAGGCTTAATGCTCCTCAGGACAGTCTTTTCTGAGCCTCCATCATGCTGCTGGGGCTGGAGGGTGTGTGCACTGCCTGCTTCTTTGGCTCTAATCTGTATTAGGGTCAAGAAGGAGAAAAGAAGCTTGCCATGGTGTTTCTTCCTCCTGAAAGTCAACTTTTATGAATAGGGAGGTTTTTCTGTTAGAATAGCAGCAGAAAAGCACAGTTGCTTGAGCCAGTGCCTCCCATTTGCATCCTTGCTGCTCTGCCTCCCTTACAAGTGGTTCTTTGTGTATGAACTCTTGAAGACTGCACAAAATTCCCTGTGTGTGCTTCCTTGTTGTAGCATGTCATGTTGGGTGGTGACAGTCACAGCAGACTCTGTTGTATGACACGTGGTATTGTGTGTGACAGTGGGGCTGTGGTGGAGAGGAGTTTTCTGGGGAAGTAGCATGACAGGAGCCATGTATCCTGCTAACATCTCCCTGCATCAGCATCATCTTTGCAGAGAGCACCCTGCAGCTTGCATGGACACCCTGGGGGTCTGCCTGAGCAGGGGCTGAAATTGAAATGTCTGGTCTTTGTGGAAGCAGAAGTGATGGGAAGAAGCCCAGGTGGGATAATGCAAGGGATGCCAGCCCTCCTGTCCAGACAGTGTGCAGACACGCTGCACCCCTGCCTGAGCTCTGTGCCATTCCTGTGGGTCCCTCCCTATGGGAGCAGGTGGCCGCTGGCCTTTCCACTGTATCTGGAAGCAACAGGCAGCCCTATGTCAGAGTTTCTCTTGCAAACTTTTCCAGAAGGCAACAGGACCCCCACTGCAGGGGTCTGCAGTGCCCAGTGTGCAAAACCTTGGCAGTGCTGCCTTGCCACAGAGCAGCTGCTGCTGGTGGACAGAGCTGGGGATTCACTGCACTGATCCTGCTGTGCTGGAAAAGCGTGGAGATACTTGTTGTGTAAGGAAACCCACAGGCTGTTTCTTTTCCTTCTGCCTCTCTCTGTGTCAACAAGCCTGCACTGAGTCAGAGATTGATGAAATGAACCAAAAAGCAAAACCAAACAGAGCCACTGGGCCATGCCTGCTTCTTCCCTCTCCTCCCAGCAATGTATGGCCCAATTAGCACCATGAGACCAAGCTGGGGGAGAGCAGCAGTGCATGACTTTTAGGGATTTCAAGGGTGGTTTTGAAAGACTAGAGTTCTCCCAGTGCCTGTTAAGTTGTTGGAAAAGCCGCAGTGATGGCCTTGGTTTATGCTGATGCTGCTGCCCTCCAAGTTTGCTGTGCTGACCTTCCTGGGGCTTATATCCCTGCTCATGTGGCTTTGTCTGGGGACCACGTCTGGCTTCAGTCGAGCAGGCCATGGGTCCATTTCTGCGTACCCAGAAGAGTGTTTGTCACCTCCTCCCCTTGTGCCAGCAGAGAGGGGAATCTCAAAATGCAGAAGAGACAATGTCTTCAGGAATTGTAGTGCACTCCTGATTTGTAACTCCCACTTTTTTCCTCCTGACTGCTCTCAACTGTGATAACATGTAAAAATACAAATTCCCAAGTTAGAGGACAGGCCAGATTTGCTGTGTGTGGAGCTCTTTGTCCTTGTCTCTTTGCTCTGTATGAATGCAGTGGCTGATGTTTTTAGCCCTGAACAGGCTCCCCAGGTTGTGCACAGGCTCATGTGGACAGGGTGTCACTGAATTTCATCTCAGCATGTTACACCAGCCTTAGACCCAGACCTTAGTGACATAAAACAAAGTGCTGCAAAGGCAGTCAGTGATCTTCAGAAGACTTGCCACAGCTTCTCTAAGTGTGGCATAGAGGTGAGAAATTTAAGAAAAGCTTTCACGTCTTGATGTCTTGCCAGATATGTCCACACTTCCTTGCAATTTGGGAGCTTTGAGTACTTGTATCTCTTTGTTCATCATGTGTTTTGTGAATAAATGGATGTTGGTTTTGTTTTTATGGGTTTTTTTTGTTTTGTTTTGTTGTTTTTTTCTGTTGGTTTTGTTTTTATTTTCATTTTTTTAGTTTAGAAAGGTAAGCCAATTCTATCACATCAGCATATTTTAAATAAACCCCACATCTTTGTTTTCAGACAGCTAATGGACATCCTGTTATTACAGAAAAAGCCACAGACAGTAGCCACTCAATACAGTGGGCTATTCATGAGCTGAAGGATAGCAGTGATTTACTGGCCACCCATCAGTTTTTCAATATCACATCAAAGTGTAATATATGAGTAAGATGACTACAATTATAAGTGCTCATGTAGTCTTTTTCTCTTTGAAAAATAATACGGAAGTCATTCATGCACTTTACAGTGTGTGTGTATGTGGTACTCCACTTGCATAGGAAAAGAGATCTGGAACTGTCCCTAAGCTGGTTTTCTCTGTAGAAGAACACAACATTGTGTCATGTCACTAGTTGGCCAAGATTGTGTCATAGCAAAATTGACCAACATTCTTACGTCTGCGTTAGCCTCCAAGAGAGGGAAGGATAAATCTGTGAGTAAACACACTTGCCCATAGATTTGTTTAAAGCCTGGCCTGCTCACATGATATTTGAGGGGAAAGGTTTGCACCAGTGTTTGGAGAATGGAACAAGATATCTCTTCTCAGTGCCCAATAGATGTCTGGATCCTGCAGGCCTTGAACAGTTTCAAATACAATTTCTACCCTTTTGCTTGGAAATAACCACTGGTTTATACTCACTCTGTAGGCTTTCTCTCAATCTGTATATCACTTTATTGGAAAAAGATGGGTTTCTCAGAGATGCTCCCTATGTAGGTTGTAAATATCTAGATGTGCTAAGGCATCTTTGAAGAAGACAAACTTCTCATGGAAATGCATGGTGTGAGTATGAGGGACAGAGTCATGAGCTGACACAGGAGAAGCTCTGCAGGGTCCACGGGAACCCTTTTTCCCTCAAGGACAGTTGGGCAGGGAAGTGGTTGCCCTCAGAGGTTGTTCTGTCTCCATCCACTGTGGTTTTCAAGACCCAGCTGTGTAAAGCCTTGGGTGGCCTGGCCTGGTCCCATTGCTGGCCCTGCTATGAGGGAGCTCTGGAACGTCCTTTTAACTGGGGTTATCCAACAACCCTGATGTCCAGATGCATGCCATTCATTCCAGTTCTTATTATGTGAGTTAGGGAAACTTCAATACAGTTGCAATTGAAAATGTGGAAAATGTGGTTGGGAGAGCAGCACCCCGTTCTGACAGTGTGCATGATGAGATGGAGAGCTGCCTGGGATGAAGCATCCAGGAGCCTCAGTAATGTGCTCAGCGCAGATGCTTTGTTTTCAGAAGAATGCCATAGTTTTTGGTTGCTATTTATCTAGGAAGAGATTGAGTGAAACAACCTACAGAAATGGTTTTATGATGTCAAAGAACATTTGTGGAGCTAAGCTGCTTCCAGAAAAAAAGGGTAGTTTCAAAATTCCTCTTTGCTCATATGAATAGTGGCTGCTTAAAAATCCGATGGCAGCAGAATTGCTGAAATGAAAAGAAAAAATTAAATCTGAAAGTTGGACGGTTTCAGCCCTGCTTCTCTCATGTTGGAAATACAATTGAATAAGGGCAACCTCACAGAGCAGGGGTTTCTTCTGCTCATTCTTGGTGTTGCAGAACCCCCCTTAAGGCTCACAGCTGACCAAGGTATAAGGGCCTCTCTAAATAATTAAACTACATGATTAAATATCAGGTAAAATCAAGGAACTCAAGAAATTGTCATCATATTGTGTGCCCAGCTTTCCAGCAATGCCAAGTTGTGAGGCTTCACACTAGAGGGAGTTACTGTTGAAGGCACAGACCCCATGGCCATATGTTCATTCAGGCAAATGGTTGATCTCTGGTTCTTGCGACTGTAGAGACATGTATCAAAATATAACCCTAAACACACATCTGGCACAAGAAGTGGGGTGGCTGTTGAGGTGGAAATGATGCTGGGGTGGGAGAGACTTCCCACAGAATCACCATCCCTGGAAGTGTTCACAAACTGCATAGATGAGGCCTTTAGTGACATGGTTTAGGGTTGACCTTGGCAATGCTGGGGAATGGTTGGACTTGATGATCTTAAAGGTCTTTTCCAACCTAGCTAATCCTGTGATTCTATGCTTGGGTTGTACCATCAGTGAGTTCCAACCTTCTTGTCTGATGCTGTTTTCTTGTTGTGATGTTTCACTGTGTGTGCAGTGCCTGGGTGTCCCCAGCACAGCTGACTTTTTAGCAGCAAAATGATGATTATTGCAACTGCAGTGTGTCTGGCTGAAACTGTCTTCCCAACAGAGAATGTTTTGATAACACCTGAAATGTTTCAAGGAAACCTGTCATTGATGATTTTTCCTCATAGAAGGTCACTGGCTGGAGCCTTTCATGACAGTGGGGAAGTGCAGAGCCTTCAGCATGGTCAGTCTGTGGGTGTCAGCAGAGAAAGTCTCCTTACCTGGAACCAGCACCCCATAGGTACCTTATAGGTACCACACTCATTGATCAGCCTGCCTCTCTTCTGCTTCTTTTGAAGCAGTTTGAGATGTTTCTGGATGGGTACTGAGGCTGAGGAGCCTGCTCCCTGCACTGCAGGCAAGCAGGGTGAACAGGGTGTTTCTGATGTACATGATGATGTCCTGCCGTGCCCCAGTGCCTTGTCCCAAAGCCTTCACATTCTGCAACTGCTGCTGTTGGGTTTGGATGTCAGCAGGTCTCAGCTAGTTAGTGAAGGGCAAAACCAGCTCAAGATTTACCCCAGGAGATGAGTGGGGTTCACTGTCCATTAATCCTTAGGAAATGTCACACCAAAGAAAGCACCACACATTCCCCAGATTGTCCCCTGCCCAGGATTTCCCTCCATACGAAGCATGCCTGCAGCACATGCAAAAGGAAAGGAGGGTTTCCACATCTCTCCATCCCCCAGAGCCCTTCCTGGCACATCTTGGCTGCACAACATATGTTGGTTAAAGGATCCAAGCTGGGGAGGAGATGACTGAGGTACAGCAGCCAGGATGGGCATGCAACACTGGCACCAGGAAGAAGCTCCTGCAAAACTTGTCATCCTATTTCTGCATTCCTTAGCAAACCTATCCAGAAGGTTCTGGCATGGAAATGGTGGGGAAGAGCCCCTGCAGGGGTGGCCAGTGCTGGTGGGGGCAAGTGGGTGCTGGGGTGAGCAGTCTTTTCATCTCATCTCATCTCATCTCATCTCCTGAAGGGAACAGAGTGGTATTTATACCGTCAGAGGAAGGAGCTGTTGAGGATAAATGTGTGACGATGAAGTAAGCGAATCCTGGCAAAAGCAGAGGTCTTATCACA
>NDXB01015616.1:8787-31287 GCA_002631895.1 Agapornis roseicollis | reverse complement strand
CCCACTTGCTGCCGACTGGGTGTCATGCCTGCTGGGTGGGCCAGCCCCAGCTGACTGCCAGGCACCCAGGTCCCATTTGCCTGGGCTGAGCACGATGGGGTAGGGAGAGCACATGAAACCCTGCCTTGCCCCTCCTTTTGGTTTGTCCTTCTCGATCTCTCCTTTATATATTCGTTTCATGTGTCTGTGTTTTCTCTCCTCCATGCTATGGCAGTGGTGCTCCATGCTGATGAGACAGTGCGTGGTACAACCGCAGGCAGTCATTTTTCAGGTAATTTCTAGGGTACTGAACACCCGCCTCTTGCTTTTTCACCTATTATGCAGCAGCAGGTCAAGCTTCCTGCTGTGTAGGGAGGGACCCCTGGCCATGCCTGGCCATTCCAAGCTGCTCCTTGCCAGTGGCACTTCCAGCTCACCAGTGGAAGACCTAAATCTAAGACCCCTTCTGGTGCCTGTCTGAGCGGCTGGGGAGTCTCCTGGGGAGGGTTGACAGGATGGTCTTACTTGGGGCTGTGAGGTGAGGGGCTGCTCCATGAGCGCTGCCTGTGCCTGGGATTTCACTTCCTGTCTGGACAGGGTGTCTGGAAGAACAAACTCAGCCTGAAGGGAGTGGGAAGAGGGGACACTCCTGTGCCCCTTGTGAGTGGGTGAACAGCTGGTGCTGTGAACCCCCAGCACCAGCAAGGCTTGTTACTTCTTCAGGGGGTGCTGTGGTCTCACCACCCCCTACATGGGGGGCAAGGAGGGCTGCAGATTGCTGTGACTGCAGATGTGGGTATGATAAAGGGACTTGCTCCTACACCGGGACTGTTGGAGGAGCTGGGAGGTCAGCTGGGAGCAGTGATAGGTACATGATGGTAGATGAATGTTCAGTGTGGCTGCTGGTGGGTCTGAGGAGGAATTCTGGCACCATTTTGCCACGAGAAGAGGGAAGCGGCTCAAAAATCCCTGAAAAGCCCACTATTTTTACCATGGGAGAAGTTACTGGAGACACACTTCCAGTACATGCAACAAACTATTGGGACCAAAAGTGGAAGGGACCCCAAGACTCCATTTCTCACACCTTCATCTTCTGGAGCTCTGCAGCAATACCTCCCAGCTGTAAGCTCTCCATCCAAGCCATGCTGGGCAGTGTAACACTTCCGGGCGCTCCAGTCCGCAGAAGCGGTTGCATTGTTTGGGGCTGTGCTGCTGCAGGCTGGTGAGATGGGCAGTGCTGCCTGCAGGAGGACTCTGCCGCTGCACATCCCTCCATCTCTCTGTGGCAGGGTGACATGGATGAACATGGGTTCCCACTGCCCTGGTCCCCAGTGAGGTGTGCTGCACCCTGATAGCTGCATGCTTCTGAGTGAAACAGGTCAATTCCTCCACGCTTGAAGGGCCACACTCCTGGTTTGTTGACATTGTGGTTTCTGATCACTAACTTAAGAGGTGAGGCCTGGTCACATTTCCTCCTAAGTCAGCTCATCAGACCCCAGAAGGGAAGCAAGCTTGTTTCAGCATCTGCTCTGGACTCCAGTGTCTGTGGTTTGCAGGCAGGGTCTCAGTCTGGTCCTGGTTGGGTTTGTGTGAGGAGTGGTAGCCCCAAAATCCTGTTTTGGCAATGGCATTTGGATGTGCACCCCCTGCCCTGATCCCCTTTGTGACCCAACCTGTGGCACAGCTGGATGCTTCCTCCCAAACTACAAGTGGTCTGCTCCCTGTTTGTAACCTGGAAGTCACATTCGCACCCTGCCTGTGGGGAGTGATGCATTGGTGTGCCGTGGGAAGATAGTCTAGATATGGTGTGGTTATGGCTTTCTTAGAGCAGCGCAGGTGAAATAAGACATCTAGTCAGGGCTTTTTGTTCAGTGCCTTTTCAGATTAGGGAGTGAAAAAACCTCATGGTACTGTCACACGTGTACATACCCAGTCAAAGAGAAAGTGGGGTTGAAGATGTAGGACATCATGGAGAGGCATGGGAAGGCTGAAGAACAATCTACATTCGTAGATCCTGGAATGAGAAGGAGTTTTGGTTACACCTGCAGGAAGGAGGAAGGATAGGATCATCGCTGACACCCTCTGCAGAGGAGGGATGCTCAATGGGCTGTCCTCTCCAGAGTGCAGAAGTGGGGCTGAAGCAGAGGTGTGATTGCATGTGTCTTTGAGGTAGTGGTGATAGAGAAAAAGCGGCTGGGTGCATGAAGGTAAGGGAAATGTGGGGGCATGGAGAATGTTGGAGGAGGAATAAGCTGAAAGGGCTGAGAAGCAGGACAAGTTTAATGAGAAGGTTAGGGGTGACCATAGGAGACAGCCTTCTGGGCAGCCTTCAGCCCAGAAGACCCTGACTTGCTGATCTGTGGGCCAGGTGAAGGGACAGGATGGCCAGCCACGATCAATGACATGCTTACCTGAAAGAGGTTTCTGTGGGGGATCCTTCAGGGTGACAGAGCATACTCATGCCTCACACAAATTGCATGCACAGGAGAAATGTGTAATAACACAGACCTGCTAATGTGGGGTTATCCTTGTAAATTAACTTCTGTTTGAGGGAGAACTGAGCATCAGAGATACAAATATATCTGATCTAAAGTCATGAGCTTGTAGCAAATACCAGAGTGTGTGCTGGCTTTGTGAACATGTCTGGGAAACTCTCAAGTGGGAGAAAGATGTGTTCACTCAGATCAGCTTCTGTTTTCTTAAAAACAACAACAAGAAAAGAAAAGAAAGAAAAGAAAAAGCCCTTAACTTTTTTATTTGGTCACTGAAAAAAATGACACCATTCTGGGTTCTCCTGTGCTGCTTATGTTCTGCACAGCTTCCGCGTTGACGCAGTCTGCAGACATACAGCAGGGATCAGCCTGGGAGTGTTGTTCCTCAGTTTGTCTGTTTCTATTGCTGTTCAGCACTTGACGTTTTCATCCTCCGGTTATTATGGGCATGATTACGATCTCACAGATAAAGGTTAAAATTTAGAGTGCAAATAACAGCAAGTAAGGGAGAACTTTGAAAGGAAACTTCCCACTTCCAAGTGAATGATCTCGATGATAAGAGATAGTTAAAACAGGCAAATGGAGGTAATCTTTCTGCAGAGTACATGTAAGTCCTTCTGGATGTGTGGATCGGCCTCACCTGCTGTAGATTGCCATGGCTACATGGCCTTCTACTGGTTTATGGAACAGAAACAATCTGACTTCTGAGGATCTGCACTTATTTCCTATAACTTTTCCTATAGCTTTAATGAGATTAAGAAGTTCCTATGAAATGAGAAAGCATCCTTACAACAGGATGGTGATTTTTTTCCTAATAATTTTGATTTAGAAAGAGTTGGATAAAAATCCTTCCCCTAAGCAGACACTTTTATTTACATGCATTTTATTTCTTGTGAGATGATGAGACAGAGCATTCCCAAGAGAAGAGGGGAAATGGGATGCCCTGTTCCCACCTGCTCATCAGCATGTGTCTCTTCAGATGATGCCACTGAAATATGGGTTAACTGGCACTGGCATGAGCATTTTCCTCTAACAAGCAAGTAACTTGCACTCTGCAGTTACAGCCCCCAGTTACTCTACCAAATTTCTTCTTTAAGGAAAGCCTTGCTACGTATTGATCAGTTTGGCTTTGGTTTGATAAAGAAAGCCTGTCTTGCTGTTCTCCAAGAACATAGGTGGTAAGCACAGACACACTTAGTGAGCATTTTGAAGGCTTAACATCCTTGTGTAAATGGGTCTTGTCTTAAAAACTGACTGAACAAAGGATTTTTGAGTTGCATTGCATCTACTTTCTGTCATACAGGCAGGAGTTCCTGAATAGTATATTTATTATCACTAAAATGCCTTTTGTTTCTTTTTCCAGGCAACTGAATATTCAGCCATGGCATCATTAGCTGGTGGATTAGATGACATGAAAGCCAATATAACCAGCCCTACTTCTGCAGATCTGGGAACAAACGTTCCTGGGCCTCAGTCATACCCTATCGTCACAGGTAAGCCATTTCCCAACACCAGTCAGTGATGTGGAGTGTGTGCACATTGCTTGGTGGTGCCCTTCATGGAGTAGTTGTGTCAGATGTGGAGACATTTCCTCAGAAGTCTCTTTTAAAGTGTGATTTCAGAGCAGCTGTGTTGAAAGTCAGGTGCATGGTTTGCATGGATCGGTACTTTTCACTGGGAGCCAACAGATGAAGCATCCATCCATCTTGTCTAGAAAGAGATGTGCACCTCCACCCCAAACCTGCATGCTGAAAAGCAGAATGCTAGCCTCTGCTGTTGGGCTTTGTTGCTCATTTTTCATAAACATGCCTGGAATGTTTGACTGATTAGGGTTTTTTATGGCAGTTCAAACTAGCCTGAATTATAATGCTTCTGATTCCTGCAAATACTTGTGTTTTATACCATGTTTGGAATTGCAGTTGTGCACTAAGGCTGAGTATTTAAATGAAAAGCAAAATTTTTGTTCAGGGAATGCAGCATCATCTGCATTTGTTTAGCAGGCATAGGGTGAAAGTTAAGGAACAGATAGAATTTGATAAATGCTTTCATCACCTAGTTATTTGGGACTGGCCATATTGTTTGGAAGGAAACTGCCCAAATGGTAAGAAAATGATGGAATTGTATCCTGAATGAATTGTAGGAATTCAGAAAAAAGGGATTTTGAAGTTTAAGGCTCTATGTTTCATGTGTGTGTTACCTCTGTATGTTACTTCTGTCCTTGCGTCTAATCTGTGCAGATTTTGTCATTGGAGTTTCCCTGTTCTGCCAAAGAATGGATTTACTTTATTTTGTTGCTGAAGGGAAGGTGACGCTGTTTTTAGTATAGTATTATTGTATCTTGAAAGTGCTACAATCTCATCTAGTGAGAGAGCAGTTTTGAAAACTGATGTTGTTACAAAATTGTTTTAACCCAATATGTCATCAGTCTTCAGTGCTTCTTGCCAAAGGTTTAGGAATATTCTAAAGCAATTAGAGGATTCCTCAAAGAAATCTGTGTTTGCCTTGATGTGGAAGGGGAGGGACTTGTTGAAATAACTGGTACTGAGTGGGTGGTTCTGGCACTTGACTCATAGGTAAGGAAGGTGTCTAGGGATCAGTGGATGGACAGAAAGGGATTTCTAGACATGTGTGGCTTATAGCAGGTAGGGAAATAGAGCCTGGATAGATAAATACAGAATCATAGAGTAGAGGGAATCCAAAACTAATATGAAAGAAGGAACATGAATCATCATGTCTGGGGTAATAAGCCACCTCTACAGTGTATGAAAGTTAGAAAGAAATGTCTCCTAAGGCAAATTATTCTGTAATTGTTTGCTGCAGAAATTTCTTCAGCTTAAAAGACTGAAGTCCTGCTTATTACAAAAGACATGGGCTGCCTTGGCACATCATGGGTGTCCTGTTGCCCTTTGTTGATCTTCTGGGTGGTTGTCTCTTGCTTGTCCAAGTCTGTGTCCTTGTGACAACCCTGATGCCCCGTCAGAGGTGTCTGTGCTCAGCTGGTGAGGACAGCTCAGCAGCATCTTGGACTGCAAAAGTGGGTGCTGTGGGCATTGCTGTCTCTCTTCTGTCTTCTGAGGAACTGCCTAAGGAAGCCTAGCCTAGAGCTCTTGCTTTGATTTGATACTTCAGCAGCACATGTTCTTTTACACTGGTTTAAGTAGTTCTCATGCTTCACAAATTACTGCTTCCTTAGAGTTTGGTGAGCTGACTGATGGTGCTTGTTAGAGCAAAACTGACCACAGAAGTGATGCTGCAGAGCTCAATACAGATTTTGTGTAGGTTTTCCCTGTGACGTTAGCTACACTTGAGCAGAAGTTTCAAGTATTAGATTTACTAGTTCTCATAAAAATGTGAAGCAGGCTTTATGAGTATCAAGTCTAGAAAAAAATCCTGCCATTGATCTTAAATGTGACATGGTGAGAGCTGTAACAGAACACATTTTTCAAATCACTACCTATCTATATCTTTAATTTGATATTGTGTAGAGTTTTCTAACACCTGCATTCATAAAACTTAGATTTACACGAGTATATTGTCTTAATAAAAACGGCATGCTTTTAAAACCTTCTAAAACCTTTACCTTTTGATATATTTTCGGAGGAGAATGTCCAACTGCTATCCTCCTTTTTACTTTTGTTACACTTATAGTAGCTTTTTTGTGCTTGTTTGTGCTCTGGGAGTGCCCAGAAGCCTCTGGCAGCATCTGGGCCCTGTAGTGCTGGGCACGTACTGTATGTTGAAGTTGCGCTCTCTGCCCTTAGACCTTCCTTAGGAGTCAGCTGGATGTGAAGGCTTTTAGGAGCAGGAAGATTTAACCAGCAACCCATACTTTGTCATATGCAAAGCATGTAAGTTGCAGCACCTTGGTGGTGCATTTCTTACCACAGGTCTGGACAGACTTCTCCATTTTCTCCCCAGAATTAACCCATTGTTTTCAGTCTTGGCTCTTTCTGCAGCCTATTTCCTTGGGGGGACAGGGGATTCATTTATTGACCTTTTTTCCCTTGTAAAGAAAAGCTGCATGATGCTATGGGCCTTTCATCTGTCTCAGATGAAAGGGAATCTGTTGCAGATATCATTGAAAATCAGAAGGAACTGAGCAGTGATACATAGCAGTGGTTATGAGTGTGAGGTCAAATAAATGTTTGTTAGCGCATCATGTATTCTTCCTTCTGGGAACTTTGTTGTCAGTGGTCTGACTAAAGTTACAATAAAATTTAGCAGTTAGGTGTTCCTAAACTGGGGTTGGGTTGGGTGTGTGAGGGTAGGTAAGAGATAAGGCAGGCAACCCCTGGAAGATTGTTAGCTTTGTATAATCCCTCTTTGGTGGTATGACACTGGCTCATGAGAGGAGTCCTGTCAGTGCCAGTCCCTTGACCCCAGCCTCTTGTCCACCAGGCAAGAGCCTGAGACTTGGAAATCATGATGGCATTTCTCCTGCGAACTGCACCCTGTTAGAGGAGGAACGGCTAACCTGAACTCCAGTCTTTTCTTGAGATTAAGGAAGTTGGGTTGGATTCAATTGCTGCATCTTTTTCTGCATGTTTTCACTCTTTCTTGCTTCAGACAGGCTGTCCTGTGGTGTATCAAGAAAACTCAGAGCGGGAAACTGAAAGCTTTGGGGCACAGCTTGATTCAGTCATGCTAGATAGTGTGTTTTCAGCTGTAAAAGTGACGGGTGACTGGTTAAAGTCCACAAAATGCCCAAAGTCTGTGTCTGGTGGTGCTAATGGCTTGAGGGGTTGATCTCACTTTTCAACTCTCCAGATTATACAGCTTCACTGTCATGAGACCAAGAGCTGCTGAAATGTGAGTTGTAGTATCCAGAACAGTCTGTTGGTGTGACATGCTTTTTGTAGAAGGAGCTCTTCTTCAGTGCAGAGCTGTGAATGTGTGATTGCCTGATGCTTCCACAATGAGTGGGGCTATTGGTGGGCATAGGGCTGAAAAGACACATTTTTGTGGATAAAGACCTTGAAATACGACATACAGGATTTTGATCAGGGAACACTTATGTTCTTTAGATAGCTGGTATCTGCCATTCAAGCTTGATCAGTTTTTATGAGCAAGTCTGGAGACTTTCTGGAGTGCCGTATGTGAAGAGACTTAAGTCTAGTTTGTCTTGTCATGCTGTAAGACAGATCATAGAAGAAGTTAATGCAAATAAAGCTGAGAATGGGTATTTTAAGTAACTTATCACAGTCTTCCATTGTTCTTGTTGCCTGGCTGTAGTGTGGGCAGCTAAACAATATTGAGTGTTGAGATGCAAAAGATCCTCTGTGCAGTTGTTGGTAGAAAATGTAAGATTTCTGATTCTTGGCAAGCTGGTAGATCAGAGTATTTGGGATATTTCATAAAGATGAAAGACAAGCTGGCATTTGTGCCACTACTTGCTAACAGAATATGTCTAAGGAAAAAATAAGTGACAATTCTCAGTACTGCTTCATTCACTAACTCTATTGTGTTATGGACCGCCAGCCAAACCTTTGATTAGAGAACCACTCAATTTCTCTTCATCCTTTTTAAATGCCACATTAAATATGAAGTCTAAAACAAACCATCCTTCTCTTACTGTTTGCTGCCATGGTTCATAAATGCTCTCTCCATTTACAAGCCAATGACATGTGCCCAGCTCATTAATGCTATAGTCAGCAGTTCCCAAGCAGCCTAATTACCTGCAGATGCATTTTCCCTGCTCTGGCTTGCTCATTTCAGCATGGTTGGTATCACTTTGGGAGGACAAAGTCGTGCTAACCTGACACCTTCACTTGGCAGATTGACAGACCTACAGGCATCTCTGGCTACAAAGTCAGTTTGGATTAGCAAAGCCAGAAGCTACCGCTGGCCAGCCTTGCTCTGCAGCCAGGGATGCATGTTTCTCTGTAGTGGCAACATCATGAACTCTGTATGGCTTGTTAAAAGAAGCAGCACAGAGCAAAGTGTTGGCAGTGGACTTCTTTCACGTTCCGCACCACCAGCAGATACTGGAGTTGAGGAGCCTGGTCTTCTCCGATGCTGGGACATCTCCCTCACCCTTTGCTTGCCTGCTCTTCCTTATCAATGCCAGGGCACTCTCCAGAGTGGTGGCTTCTGGCCTGATTAGCGCATCCCATTGCAGCTGTACTGATGAGCATGTTGCAGTGCATTTTACAGCTTGATTGCACACCCATTCAGAGAGAGGCTGAGATTCTACCAGATACAGACAGGTTGTTCTTTGTAGCCACACCACACAAGGTATATAACTGTATGTGCTCCTTCGTGGGATCTGCCTTGGAGACAAGGGACCCATAAAGTCAGATGCATTGGCTTACCTGTATGTTTCATATGCATAACAAAATGCAAGAAGAAACAGAATAAAACCAGGAGCAGATCAGTTTGTCGTCCGGAGGGATGGGGAAGGAGAGACATTCTCAAGGGCTATCCTCTCAGTTACCTGGCTTGCATTGCTGGACTAAGTCACCAGACATAAATAATCTGAGACTGAACTGAATGTAGAGCAACTGGGGCAAATGCTGAGCAGACTCCTCCACTCCTGGAATTATCAGCTTGACTTTTACCTTAATGTAGATTTATCCAGCACCTTAGGTGTAGTACGTTTTCTAGCATATTACTCATAGGTGGCACAGGTCTGTGGTTAGTGCAGGTAACATGGGTATGTTTAACCTTCAAATTTTTTGTAGCTAGGAAAGGAAAATGCTAAGATGGAATAAATGCATGTCAAAAAATGAGCTGTTTCTCACTACTGTTCCACTGCAACATATAGTCCTCATCTGGCCTCCTAGCGTGTTTTTCCTTAGGAGTGCTCAGTTGTATAGGAAAAGTCTTTCCTGAGTCTTTATCCTGCTCCATTGATTGCATCATGCTGTGACTGCAATTTATGAGCCACTGTTTCTCCAGGTTTGGCTGAATGGCAGATGTTGGTCATTTTGGAAGCTAGGCACAACGAAGTGACACTGCAGTTGGACAGGAGACTTGCCAAAAATGGATGGTCTCTTAGGAGTTTGGTGTTGCAGTCAGTGTGGAGATGCTGGTGCCTTCAAAAGAAGGAAGAGAGCCACTCCTCTAAAATCCCAGGCCAAGTTTAAAGTCTTGCCAAGTTTAAACACTGATAATACTGCATTTAGATCAGTGCAATCCAAAAGGGCTTCCTGTTTTTTAACAAGAAAACAGGTGGCACGTAGAATGCAGATCACTTCCCAAAGAACAGAACAGATACTTCTCACCCTATGGATGGAGGATTTATATGATAAACCTCAAACACCAGCCTCTGGGCGGAGGAGTCTGGAGACACCTTCCTCTCTTCTCAGGCTAGAGCTTAGGCATTGAGTTTGGACTAGACATCTACTTTTTGCATCACCCAAGTTAGGGGGTCTTGTAACACTTGGTCATGATACTCCTTATCAAAGGGTGCTTTGAGCTTTGATCTCCAGCTAGCTTCTCATTAGGGAGGATCAAGCCTTTTTTGAGCTAGTGCTGAGGAGGGATCCTATGCAAGCGACAGGGCCAGAGTGCACCTGACAGAAAGCCAGAGTGGGAGCAGCTAGCAAATGGAGCAGAAGGATGCAGAGAAGGGGGCCAGAAACTTTGTATGCATGCTTAGAAGTGGTATGGTGTGCCCTCCTAGAGATGGGAGTGTTTGCACTTGGGAAGGGGAAGATTGCAGAGGGAGCCTTCCCTGTTTGCATCAATACTTGATGGAGGGTGAGCAAAGCAAATTCTTCTCAGTGATTTCCAGTAATGGGGCAGGAGGCCACATGCACAAACTGAAACATGGGAAACTCCTCTTGCACATGAGAAGAAATCTTTCTGCCATGAGGTTGGTCAAATGTTGGCACAGGCTGCTCAGAGAGGAAGTAGAGTATCCATTATTGGAGATGTTCAATACCCAATTTAGCATGGTCTTGGGGGGCCTGCTTGAAGTGACCCTGCTTCAAGCAAGATTGTTGGACAAGATGAACTCCAGAGCTGCTTCCTAACCTTGGCTGATTTCCATTTCTGTGGTAGGCAGAGTGCTTCCACATTGCTGGGTAGGAGCTTGGTGTTTACTTTGGTGGGATTGTGCCCAGGACAGTCTGCAGTCTTGGAGCCAGGACTACCAGTACCTTCCGAGGGTCTGTTTATACTTGGATGTGCCTGGCAGTGACGTAGATAGGTGAGGAAGCATTCTCATCCATTTGTTTTCCTCTGTTTGTACGCCTGTTTAAAGGAACATTCTTTAGATATCAAAAATCATGGATGTGTTGCTTTCACATATTTCATTTGTTTTTCCTTTTTTCTATTCTTCCTCATCCTTAGCTCTCTATCCATCCAACAAAGATACCAGCTCTCACAGACTTTCCCTGGGATTCTTGACCAGTCTGAAGCTCTCCAATGAATACCATAAGGGCTATGTCCCTTTGGAAATGGCTGGGAGAGAGTCAGGAGAAGAGTGGCCATTGAGGTAGTTTAAGCAGCTTGGAATCTGGCCTGTTCCTTTTTACGACTTTGCAAATTAGGTATCTGAGGCATACACTAGAGAAATCAAAAGTTTAGTCTGAGTAAGAAGTTGCAGGAGTGGTGTGTAGTGAGGTGTGTATATCTAGGTAGAGTACTTAAACAGTATGTGATCTGAGACAACCAAGTACTTTTTGTATCCCACAGAAACAATAGTAAAATGCTTAGAAGCAAAAAAATAAAGGTCCAATGCATGCTTTTGAGGAATATGTGGTGAAATAGGACTTTTCACTCTTTCTTGCACGCCTGATGTTCATAATGAAGACAACCGTTATTTTAGAGATGCAAAAATATGGTACAGAGTCAATATTTCATGGATGTGAAGTCCAGATGTGCCTTAGTAATGTTGGGAAATGCACTGTGATTCCTGGGGGAAAAAGAGGATATTTATTTTCATTTGTCTATTGCTGTATTAAAAAAAAAAAATCCTTCCCCCCCCCAACCAACCTCCAAAATCTTCCATCTAGTTAATTCTGCTGTTGTAGTTTATTGATGTGAATTTAGGTCTAAATCTGTGTCTTGCTGACCACGATGAAAGAACCTGGTTTCATTAGGAAACACCGTTTGTTCCTTAAATGTATTTGCTACTTTGCATTTTGGGAGCGATGTAGCAGTGGACTCTCTTCACTGATTTCTCACCATTTAGGAGGTCAGTGGCTTGTCATCTCTGTAGCAAAATCTCCTGTAGTAAGGAGAAAGCATCTGCAGAAGGTGACTTATCCCATGCATTTTTAGATATCAAATTAAAGATCCTCATCAGAGGGTGCCTGTTTCTTTCAAATGACTATTGAGGGAATGAGGAACAATTAGCTTATGCTAGCCTTGCGTGGATGGGATGGTCCTGCCCCACAGAGAGGAGGGAGGATTCCTGGGGGGAACCATTGCAGTTGACGTTTTCTGAAATATTGCCAAATGGCAATTTTACAGCCGTGTTTTCACTAATGAAACGAAAGTATTTTGAATGTTTTAACTTACAATTTAAAAATATTTGCAATTTTTTAATGGAAAGTAATTTCAAAGCAAACAATTTTATGTCCCACTGCAACTCTTTGAAATAAAAAGAGTAATGCAACATTTTTTGCAATTCCTTCTTCCCTTTTACTTTCCCCCTAAAATAGTTTTGAAGAAAGTAAAGAAAAGGTTTGGTTTTGTTGAAATTGCTTTTTCTTCTGGAAAAATGCCNTGTCCCACTGCAACTCTTTGAAATAAAAAGAGTAATGCAACATTTTTTGCAATTCCTTCTTCCCTTTTACTTTCCCCCTAAAATAGTTTTGAAGAAAGTAAAGAAAAGGTTTGGTTTTTTTGAAATTGCTTTTTCTTCTGGAAAAATGCCTTTTTTTTTTTTTTTTTTTTTTTGTTGGCTAATTGTAATAGGAATAATAAAAAGTCTTCTTTTGAGGCCATTATGTTTTGGTCACATAATCTGTCTCTACATGAAAATGTTGATCAGTGTTTAAACATCATCACCAAATTACATTTTAATTTCTGTGGGACTGTTTTGAAGTGCAAATTTGTGTTAGTAGATGGCTGGTTTCTAGTACAGCATAATGCTAGATTTACAGCTAAGTGTCTACATTTAATAGATAAAAGTGCAGATGCATTTTCCAATAATCTATTCGTCATTCCCAATAGGGCCTGTCATGTCAAAGACTTGAAAAAAGACCACATAAACTCCCATGGAAAGGCAGCCAATCTGAAAAACAAAAGTGTCATTTTTAATGACAGGACAGAGTCTGACTGAAACCCTGTTGAATTTTTCAATTTTTATGAATTCTTATCTTGCCATTAAGAAAGAACAAGCACATTTGAGAAAGCAAACGAGGCCACTTGTACCCTACTAAGACCTAGGCTATTAACTGTCTCTTTTGATGATGTACAGCCCCACTCTGTTGGGAGTTTGGCTGTGGATTTAAATGTAGAATTTAACTATGGTAAACATGTTTTGGTGCAAAGCATGCATAATAACAATTTGCATTTATATAGCATCTTTTACTTAAGGATTCTGCAATTTCTAATTTATTAACTCTGTTTCCCCCTGCCTCTGGTACCGCTGTGGTATGGATAATAAATACAATTTTAAATCGAGCAGCCATGGTAGAAGGATTAAGACAAGAGGGTTCTGCTGCCCCTGCACTGGTCTTGATTGCAGTGGGGCTGGGGCTCAATCTGGAAACATGCTGAGCTGCCTTGTCTCATGCTCACCCTGGTCCAAAATGCCCTGCAGAAAAATGGGAATCAAACTGGCTCCTCACAGATGGGAGGAAAATAGGAAAATACCCACCACCCACAGCGCCTTCTGCTGGTGTTTGGGTCTTGGTGTGAGGAAGCCAGGTCTTCAGATGCAGGGAGCTGGCAGGGCAGCTTGCCACCTTGCTGCTTTAGGGCATCAAAGGACAATACAGTCCACAGATGACATTTTTCACTGCTAGAGAACTGCTGTAAATCTGCCATAGATCTCCAAATTGGAAATAAAATAATGGCAAACACTCAAGTTAGCATAAATGCTTCACTAAATTGCTTTTTTTGGTGTGCAAAAGCAGTGAAACATTTCAGAATGTCTGTGCAAGACAACAAAATGATATTTCCAGGTGGGTAGAGGGATGTGTTGGCATCTGTGTGTATGCATGGTGCAAAAATAAAGTCTAGCGTTAGTCTGCGTCAGGCAGGCCACAGATACCATTTCTAGGATGAAGTAATTGTTTTGGTTGAAGTGGTTGAAGACACCTCCAAATTTGCTATACCACCGGTGATACGTGGCCTTGGTTGGCCAAATATGTTACTTCTCTTCTGATACCTGATCAGTTATGAGATTCTGTGTATTTACACAGGGGAGAGTGAGTTGTCAGGCAGTTTGGGAAGTGAGTAGAGAGGATGGTAAACCAGAGACAATTCAAGGACTGTGCTCGCCACTGGGTGATGGAGAGCATGCCAGGAAGATGCTTGCTGTCTGCCATCAGCTTGTACCACCATACCATCACTTTGGAATGGGAATGTGCCTTTTTGGTTTTAATCTAGGAGAAATCTAAAAGAAACTTAGGAGGACTCAAGAAAGAACACTCCTGCCAGTGCACCCCAGGGTACTCTTGTTGCTCCTGGCTCAAGGGCATAAGCCAGTTCATAATTAACTTACCATCTACCAACACTCCCAGGTCCTTCTCAGCTGAACTGCTCCTTAGTAGGTCAGGCCTCAGCCTGTGGTAGTTCTTGGGGTTCTAACTCAACAGGTGCTGGACCTTGCACTTGCCGTTGTTGAATCTCATTAGGTTTCTCTCCAGCCTATTGAGATCCCACTGAATGGCAGCACAGATTTCAGGTTTGTCAGCCACTGTTCCCAGCTCCGTTTCATCAGCAAATGTGCTGTTGTGGACACTTGCTGAGGGTGCACTCCAGCCCTTCATTCAGGTCATTGATAAACAAGTTGAATAAGACTGGACTCAGTATTGATCCCTCGGGAACATCACTGACTAAAGGCCTCCAGCTGGATTCTATTGGCCACAATCCTCAGAACTCTGCCACCTCACTGTCCATTCATCTAACCCATGTTTCCTAAGCTTACCTGAGGATAAAAATGACATGGAGCTGTTGGAACAAGTCCAGAGGAGTTCCACGAGGGTGATCAGGGGCCTGGAGCATCTCCCATACGAAGACAGGCTGAGAAAGTTGTGGCTGTTCAGCCTGGAGAAGAGAAGGCTGCGTGGAGACCTCATAGCAGCCTTCCAGTATCTGAAGGGGGCCTACAGGGATGCTGGGGAGGGCCTCTTCATTAGGGACTGTAGTGACAGGACAAGGGACAACGGGTTCAAACTTAAACAGGGGAGGTTTAGATTGGATCTAAGGAAGAAATTCTTTCCTGTTGGTGTGGTGAGGCACTGGAATGGGTTGTCCAGGGAGGTTGTGAGCGCTCCGTCCCTGGCAGTGTTCAAGGCCAGGTTGGACGAAGCCTTCGGTGACATGGTTTAGTGTGAGGTGTCCCTGCTTATGGCAGGGGGGTTGGATCTAGATGATCTTAAGCTCCTTTCCAACCTTAACTATTCTATGATTCTATGATTGTATGTTGTGGGAGGCAGTGTCAACAGCCTTGCTGAAGTTGAGGTAGATAACATCCATTGCTCTCCCCTGGTCGACCCATCTTGCCATGTCATCATAAAAGGCCACTGAATTGGTCAAGCAAGATTAGTGAATCCATGATGATTACTCCTGATGACCTTCTTTTCTTCCACATGCTTGGTCATAACTTCCAGAATGACCTGTTCCGTCAACTTTCCAGGGATGGAGATGAGGGTGACTGGCTGGTAGTTTCTCAGCTCCTTCTTGCCCTTTTTGTAGATGGGAGTGGCATTTGCCTTCTTCCAGTCATTGCATATCTCACCCATTCTCCATGATTATTCAAAGATGGTGGAGAGTGGAATGGCAGCAACTTCTGCTAGCTCCTTCAGTACCCTTGGGTGCATCCGATTAGAGCCCGTGGATTTCTGGGTGTAAGTCTATGTAGCTTATCCTTAGCCCAGCTATCTATGACCAGTGGGGAGTCTTCCTTTCTCTGCCCTTCATTTCTAACCTCCAAGGTCTGGGACTCTAGAGGTTCATTCTTAACAGTAAAGACTGATGTAACGAGGACATTTAGTATTCTGCCTTCTCTTTGTCTTCCTCTACTAGGACACCCTTCTGATTCAGTAGTGGCCCTATATTTTCCCTTATCTTCCTTTTGCTGCTAATATGCTTGTAGAAGCTCTTCTTCTCCTTGATGTTCTTTGCTAGGCTCAATTCTAAGTGGGGTTTGGGCTTCGGCCTTCCTTGTCACATCCATTCATACCCTGATGATGTTCCTATAGTCCTCTCACTTGGGAGAGAGGACCGTACTGTCCCTTTTTCCACCTCCTATAAATTTTCTTCTTGAGATTAAGGTTTACTAGGAGCTTCCAGCTCATCCATGCAGGTCTCCTGACCCCTTTGCCTGATTTCTTCATGGTGGGAATATATTGGTCTTGAGCTTGGAGGAAGTGGTGCTTAAAAATGAGCAGTTCTCTTGGACTCCCTTGTATTCTACAGCCCTATTCAATGGGCTTTGAACACTTCCAGGGATGGGGCATCCACAGCTCTCTGGGCAACCTGTGCCAGATCCTCACCACTGTCATAGGGAAGGACTTCTTAATATCTAGTCTAAATCGCCTCTCTGTCAGGTTAAAGCCATTCCCCCTTGTCCTGTCACTACCTGTGAAAAGCTCCTCTCCAGCTGCTTGTAGGCCCCCTTTAGGTACTGAAGACTGCTCTAAGGCTTCTCCTCTCTAGGCTGAACCAGCCAAGCTCTCTCAGCCTGTCTCCAGAGCAGAGCTACTCCAGCCCTTGCAGCATCTCCTTGGCCTCCTCTGAACTTGCTCCAACAGCTCCATGTCCCTCTTGTGTTGTTGCCCCAGAGCTGGACACAGGACTGCAGGGGGGTCTCCCCAGAGTGCAGCAGAGGGACAGAATCCCTTCCTTGACCTACTGCTCATGCTATGGGGATGCAGCCCAGCACATGGGTTTCTGGGCTCAAGTGCACACTGAAGCTGGGTCATGGAGTACTTCTCATCAACTAACACCCCCAAGTCCTTCTCCACAGGGCTGCTCTGAATCTCTTCTCTGCCCAGACTGTAGATGTGGCTGGGATTGCCCCAACTGTGGTGCAGGACCTTGCACTTTGCATTGCTGAACTTCATAAGGTGGGCATTGGCCCATCCCTCAGGCCTGTCCAGGCCCCTCTGGATCCCATCCCTTCCCTCCAGCATGTTGACTGTACCACACATCTTGGTGTTATTGGCAAACTTGCTGAAGGTGCTTGATCCCACTGTCCATGTTGCTAACAAAGATGTTGAACAGGATCAGTCCCAATACCGGCCCTTGAGGATAACCACTCATCACTGAATTCCACTTGGACATTGAGCCATTGACTCTTTTGAGTGTGACCATCCAGGCAATTCGTTATCATGTGTGGTCCATCCATCATATTCATGACTGTCCACTTTAGAGACAAGGATATTGTGCAGGACAGTGCCAAATACCTTGCAGACCTCTGAGCAGCCTGAGCATCAGCCCCCTCCTGCCTGGAGGACACAATGAACATGCAGCCTCCATGGTGGGGAAGGCACCACCATTGCTGCAGAAATAATGCTTCAGGGCAGCATCAGCTGCCTGTGCTCACTGCCCTTCCTCTGGCCCAGCTCTGGACCTTGCACATCAGCAGCATAAAGGCATGCAGGCAGCAGGGATGAGACAGTGTGAAAGGTTGTAGGGCTGGGTAGGGATGGGGAGGCAGCATGGCATTTGGTCACCCTTCCAGGACACAGTCCTGGCTTCTTCCCCATAGACCCCTCAGTTTGCTAGGGGTGCCCTGCAGCTTTGCTTAGCATCACACATGCGTTGTAGAGAGCAGGGCAGCTCTGCTCCCATAATCAGACACACTGTCCTGAAGGGACTCATTTCTCTGACCTTTGTAATTATTCCTGTCCAATCTTTCTTCATGTTTTGTTTTAATTATTTTTCCCTTTCTTCTCTCCCTTTCTTTTGTCCCCCTAAAACTCCACCACTCCTCTCCACTGTATTAAGTATGTGAGTGAAATTGATGCCTGGAATGTCTCAAGTCTTTATGATGATGAATGACTTTCACTGCCAAAGCTTTTATTGTCTGTGATTTGGGAAGAAGGGGAGCTGATTTATTGTGGCTGACTGTCATGCCATTTAATACAGTTATAAATCCTGACACCATGACAGGCACCGTGGGCTGGGGACCTACTCTGGCCACTCTCCCACCTCCCTTTTGTGTCCCTGCTCACCATCCTTGGCTGTGTTCCCTGCAGGGAAGCAGGCAGGGGGAATTGGAACAGGGAGCTCCCACGTGTAGGGTGATAGCCAAGGCTGGATAAGCCCCAAGCATCTCATCCAGTCCCTGGCAGGCTATGCGGCTCTTGGGGTGGGTTTGGGTGCCCCATATACCAGCCCCAGGCACCACTGTGGCATCCCCCTGTCCTAGCAGTCACACTGGTGGGACTGCTCTGGTCCTGCTTGAATGTGGCAGAAGGGGAACCTTCTGCTGTGGCTTGGGAGCAAAATCCCATTGCCTACTTTTTCATGCATGAACCCTCAGAAAGACAGGTTGGTTAATGTCTAAATATCCTAATTGTATTTTTTAACTGCATTTTAGTGGCCCTGGTGTAATGAGATAGGGCACCTGCAGGTTTTGCAGGCAGGAGCAATATGGTGCTGCCTCCTATGGCTGATGCTGCCATCAGCTGGCAAAGCTTTTCCTTCCCCAGGTGCCATGGAGGGACAAGTGGTTGGTGGCAGAGCACAGGCAGAGCTGGATCATTGCCTGCATTACTTACTTGTGTCCAGCTGTGAACCCCAGACTAACCAGTGTTGGCACAAACAACATCTGTTGGTGGTTGTATTCTGCTGGTGCTTGTATTTGGTGTCAGACCTCATCTGTAGGGGAAAGTGCAAATACACAGAACCACAAAAGATCATCAGAGCTGCAACACTGTTTAACATCCATGCACTGGGCACTGCATGGGCATGGGGTAAGGCATGAGCTGTGCTGCAAAGAAAGGGAAAGGCAGCAGAGGGGCTGCACACTCCCATGGGAGAACAGAGTTTTTTGACAGAAGAATCATAGTGGAGTGTTTTTGGTGAACCCAATACTCTTGTGGGCAGAGATGAAGAATGTTCAGCACAGTATTAAGGCTTTTTCCATGTTTCATGCTATATAGGAGTCACAGTTCCACATCTCCTTCTGTCTCTGGTCTGAACTCACTGAAGGACACTTTCCATAAAGTAATCTGTACATTTGTTATTTTCTGAACTACCTGGTGCATCAGTTGAGCTACACATTTGGCTACATTATAGAAGATACTATCTACCCACTACACAGCTAGGAAAGAGATGGGACTTAGAAAAGTAAACTTGGTCCTGCTGCTTCACAGGGCAGATGAAGTTTTTGAGGTTCTTTCAACTAAAAAGAATAAAATATTTCAATTTTGACAATTTTTTTTTTTGATGGAAAAATACAGAAACCAAAGTATGTCAACATTTCCATAGCTTTGCTACCAAAACATCACAGAATCCAGCTAAAATGCCTGATTTCAGCTTTTCATCATACTGCAGGAGAAAAATGACATTTCTGAAATATCAGAAAAACCCTACTTGCTTTGTTGATCTGAACTTTGTTGAGCCCTAATTAAGACGTTAAAATCAAGGGTGTAAATATTTTTCTTGTGAGGAGCAAAAAACTGCTGATGACATTAGCAGTGATCCTTGGGTTGGAAATGTCTCCATCTGAGATTAATTCCAGATGCAGATCATAAACATTGACTCTTATGAGATGGAAGATTTCAGCATGGTTTTAACATCTCTGCGAAACAGACTGGTGGAAGCTGTTGATTTTATTTTCGCTGTGCACTTATCTAGCAAGCTGAACAATTGATTGCCAATATACTCTCCTCTTCCTGCTCATGAATGCTCTGATGGGCTGCAGGGTACTGCCTCCTGTGTTGGTGGTTGCAGGGCTCCCATGCACCCGTAGGTGTGTGTCTGCAAGGGAGCGGATGGAACAGTGAAGGCCTGGGTTGTTTGGGTCTCCTGAGCTTTGCCAGCCCCCAGTACTCCACCACCATCCAGTGCTCCTGGCTGCAGAGTGCCTCAAGCCAGGCTGGATGTGCCGCGGCCCTGGGCAGCGCTGCGCTCCACTGGCACATTGTCAGTCTTTGGGGTGGGCATTGGTGAAAAATTTCAAGGGTCCAGCTTGAGGCTGGCGGGATTCACATTGAGGCTGGTTTGCACGGCTCCTGGGCTTCTCCTCCTGCTCTCACTGCTCCCAAAAGCCCTCTGGATGTCACTGCTGTCCTTTACAAGGCAAGTGGAAACCCACATTCTCCTCTTTCTCCCGGTTGCCTGACTGGGTCTCTCTGAACAGATGCCAAACTGATCAGTGGCTGTCCTGTATCCAGGTGGGGAGCATGAAGTCCCTTCCCACCGGCACCACAGCAGCACTATGTGTCTTGGCAGCCACCCAGGGCTTGGCAGCCTACCAGCACAGGCATGCCTGGCTTCTGGGAGCCCTCCACAGGTCCCTCATGGGCTGCAGGTGCTGGCAGAGGACCGTCACTGTACCTTTTCTCAGGCGCTGCTGGTGCACACGTGCACTGCTACTTCTTGAACTGCCTATGGACAGCAAGGCCTTTTGGCCAGGTCTCCAGAGCAAATCTTGCAGGTCTTAGCCCTAATGAAGGATGCTCTCCTCTGTGCTCAGCTGCTCTGTCCCAAGGGCAGCTCCTGGCTTCAGCAAAGACTTTGGACCTGAGGAGTAAATCAGAGAACAGGAGGTGTATGGGACCACCTGGCCTCCTCAGGGCTGGCTTTGAGATGTATGTCCCTTTTGTTCACTGCTAAATGTTTGCTAAATGCACTGAATGTGTGGGGCTGAAAACATGCTGGATTTTAATTTCTTTAAGAGGGAAAAGTTGAAAGCCATCCACCTGTCCCCATGGCTTTGCATCCGTGGCTCCACAGTAAAATCATTTTCATCCTGTAGCTCTTAGCATTTTTTTTTTTTCCTTACAGCTCCAGTGCCTAGAATCCAATTACAGTGTGAGGAGTCTGTAATTCTTCATAGACTGTTACTAGCATTTTTAATCCCCTTGGTAGCAAAGATAGTTTAGAAAATAGCTTCTGGATGTATGCAGAAATTCAAACACTAGAAAAGAAACAAAAGGAAAGAATATTTTATTTAAGCGTCTTGTGATAACTCAGTTGCTCTCGTGACTTTTGTAGTGTATTGAGTAGCTAGCTCTGTCTGCATTTGTAGGAACAGGGATCCCTGGGCCACAAACTTTCTGAGCTGCTGATCCTCTTGGTCATTCTGCAGGTTTCCAGCAGCACAGTGATTACTGTAGAAACAGTCTCACAGAGCCTGCTGTGCTGCTCTTACTAGAAGTATTGCTGTGCTGCAGAAAGGAAACAACAATAAAGGGAATATGTTGCTTCTGCATGCGCTAAGAGCACTGATCAAACCACATGAGATCCCATTTCAGACATAATGTGCATTGGAGGGCAAAATTAGATTGAGAAGTAAATGGAGCCTAAAATTTCCATAGCTTTCTTCGTCAGAAAGCTGTTTCATTGCGTGGTTTAATTCTCCCAGTTCTTTCATTCATTGCTTGTAGTGTGCTCGCTGGAGTACATTTTAGAAATAATGGGATGAAAAAAACCTTCTTTAATTTGGCAGTGGCTGGGAGGTGTGTAAGGGCTGTTCAGGCCTGAGATGTGAGGGAATATGAAATGCAGAAGCATGTTATGCAGTAGCAGAAAACCAGCCAGAATGGCACTTCCTGCATTTTATCAGGAAGAGGTATTTTGTCTGTGGATTGTAATTTTTGGTTTGGATTATTTTGCATTTGTTTAAGTTCGGAAATATTTGAACTTGGTCTTATTATTTTTATTTTGAAGGTTTATTTCACTGCTGCTTGTAAAATAGACTGGACAATGAACTGTACTTATGCCTAAAAATTAGTATTTTCTAGGCTGAGATCTTCCTGTTTCTTTTATCTGATGTTTGTGTTCTCTCCCATTTTAACATGTCTGCTTGACAGGGGGAGGCTAACTGGACTCTCAAATAAGTAGACACATGGTTTTTTTTGCCTTTGAAGGCAACGCTTGATGTTGTTTCCAAACTAACGCAGACTGCAGAGCAGAGCACTTGACGTAAAGCAAATCCCTTTTGAAACAGTTAAAACTGCAGATTGGTATAATTGGCACCAGTGGTATGACCAGATACGAAGGAGGAACCTGTACATGTCTCTGTCCTGTGTGCACCTTTGTGTGTCTGTGTGTCCAGGCTGCAGTTTTCTTTCCAGAGCTCATGGAAGCTGGCTTAGCTTCCCTCATACTACTTCATTCAGTCATACATGCTGATTGCAATGTTGCTTCTTCTTGTCTTGCATTATGAGCCGCAGAAATGTAAACAGGGAGTTGTGACCATTTCAGGCTGTTTTCAGCAAAGTTTCCTGAAATGTGGTGTCTGGGGAGATGCTTCTCCACACTGGTGGAGCGACTGAGACCTGGACCAAGAGCCAGTGAGGACTCAGCTGAGCTCTGGTTGTTGGGTCCTTGTACACCAGGAGTTGTTTCTGGGGCCTCCATCTTGGGCTGAGCACATGCAGGGTCCAACCTCCTTCGGCTGTGGTGGAGCCCTGCAGACTCTCAGTTGCCAGCATACTGAGCTGTGCTATGAAATAAGACTTGGAGAAATGTGTTTCCCTGCCCTGTGAAAATATTTAAGGTTTTGGCTTTTTTTCAGGTCAATTTCCCATTAAAAAGCCCACCAGATCTAAGGGAAGTTTAATAACTTAAAGTAGTAAAAAAGGTAAAACCACCCCATAGTATTGTGCACCGCTTGGTTTTGTACTACCTTTTAAATCTGTCCTCAGTAGGTTACATTTTATATAGCAAAATCATTCCAAACTTGAAAAATATGTTGTTGGGTTTGTTTTCTTTTTTTTTTTTTTTC
>NDXB01015614.1:0-10542 GCA_002631895.1 Agapornis roseicollis | reverse complement strand
GGGGGGGGGCGGGTATGTTGGGTTGTTTGTTTTTTGTTTTTTTTATAACTTTCCCCATTTTCCAGTTTAGTTGATTGTTCTTGAGTCTTTCATATTATTTTTGCTAACATTTTTGCTGTGCTAGTTGCCTGTGGCATGGTTGTTTTTTAAGTAGGAATAAGATAGATACCACTAATTAATTAACAGCAGTGAACTGAGAACACTTTATGATCATTTACAAGAAATTTTGGTCTGGACTGCTCAGTAAGATAGTTTCCATCTTGCACTTTTACATTGCTTCATGTGCAGATCCAACACACCATGCAATTGTACAAGCTGTTAATAGGAAACTTAATTCAGACAGAACAAATCTGAGCTGCATGTGTTTAATGCCTCAAAGAATGAACAGTAGTGTTCCCTACATGGAGCTGTGTGCTTTGGAATTAGGGAAGGCAGCGTGATACAGTTTTAACCAGCTCCTTCTCCATCCGCTTCAGCACCATGGTCTTGATCTGAGTTTCGGAAGAAGTGGTTAGAGGAAACTTCTTCAGCTAGCTTCCTTTGCTTCCCAAATGTTTCCCTACAGAAATGTTCAGAATATGGCAGGTAGCTTTTGGCTCCTACAAAGTAAGTAGAACACCCAGAGGAGATACATGCATTCAGTGTAGCATTTTACATTTTAAGGAATATTGGAGCACTTGATACTGATTGTACCATCTGGTGGGCAGTAAATCTTACAGCAGTTCTGTTGAAATTACTGGAGGCTTTACTGTAGATTTTGAAGGGAGAGGGATTGGATGCTGTGTAAAATTCCACACTGGAATTTGACCAAGTCCTTGAAGGCAAGTGTACAGACAACTCAATATGCCCCAGAAAAATGGTAATGTGTCTGTTATAGTCACCTGTCCATTTAACATGAATTCTTAGAAAAAGCTTGATGTCTGTTGTTACAGAATTACTGACTAGACAGTTGTAACACAGGTTGCCCAAGCAAATCTGAAAAGCTCTGGAGCATGGAAAAGATGAAAACCTACTTCTGCCTTATCAAAAATATACAGCCAAAATTGTCTGGTGAGAGCAACCTGATCCTTGTACGCTACTATCAAATGCAGCGTCAGAGTGACTGCAGAAATGCTGCCCGAACTACCATTCGCTTACTAGAGAGTTTGAGCCGCCTTGCAGAAGGTAAGATGGTGGCAGTTTTATTTTTAGGCAGACAATTAACCTTCATAAAATGAATAGATGTGGAGTATAATTACAGCCAGTAAGCAGAGTAGCAGCTTTTCCATGAAGGTAGGGATAGGTGAGTCTTGTATTGTTTTATCTTTCTAATGTAAAGAGGCTTGGGGAAGGGTGTTACATTTAGATAATCAAAATTGGTTTTAATTTTGCTTTTGTCACACCCATGGTAAAAACTAAAACCACTGGAAGGAATCATATTTGAGAGAAAAATCTCAGAAGTTATTTTTATTGATGAAAAGCAGTCTCAGGATTTAGTTTACTTCATTTGAGACAAGTATTTGCTTCTATCCTCAAATTGGTAAAACATCAAAAATAACATCTTTTTGTTTCCTAAAGTGTCAATAATCAGGTCGGTATTTTGCAGTGACTTAAGCATTTCCAGCTCTTGAGTTCAAATCGTATTTCAATTATATGAACAAAACCGAAGGAAGCAGTAGGTCTGTGTCTTAACATGATTTTGTTTTATGAAATGGCATGTAAACTGTTTTCAGGATGGAGTGAAAATAACGTACTGTATTTTTGTATAGCAATCATAAATGGTCTTTATGCTTTTATATGCCAGTCAGCAGTATGATGCTTCCTGCATCAGATATTTATATTTTGTTCTCCATTTGGGGGGAGAAATTATTTAAGCGACATTACTAACTTTTAGGGATTCACGTTTTCATATTTTAGGGATTCATGTTTTCACATTCAGTGTTTTTTCCATTCTTATGTGTTCAGATGATTGGGGCTTTTAGTAGCATTTAGTTCTTTCCGAGTATTACCTAGATGGTATTAACTAACCTGCCTTTCTCTTACTGATGAAGAACTGTGTGTGTTTCTACAGCCACTTAGGAGGAGAGCCTCATAGAGTAAATTCTTTGCATTATATCCATTTACAAAAATCTGTTTTGTTTTGCTGACTTAAGGAAGGGAGAAGAAATGAAATTATTGTAGGGAAAAAATTTTAATACAAAATATATAATATTTAATATAATATGAAGTTTGTGACTCAGGCCAGTTAGAGGAAATCAGATTTCTTCTGACCTATGATAAAAAATTAACCTGAATTTTTTACTTTATCATGATGATATGTACCTATATAGATAGAGGTATTTTATATCACAGTCTCTGTTTCATTTATTTTTGATAGCTCATGCCCGGCTGATGTTTAGGGATACTGTGACTGTGGAAGATGCTGTAACTGTGGTATCAGTGATGGAATCTTCTATGCAGGTAAGGTTTCTGGCAGCCATTGCCATTGCTGCAGTACCACATTTATACGAATCAGTTTATCATGCAGATATATGCCAGTCCTCTTTTTCTCTCATGACAAGTAGGTCATCAGAGACCTTGACAAGTCATTTTTAGTCCATATTGATTACTAAAATTCTTAAACTGAACAATCTGGATTGATGATAAAGGCCTGGTACCTTTCTTTTAGTAGACTGTTGTCTAAACGGCATTTTCACATACTATTGACTTTCATTAATTTACATTTTAAAGACCTTTGGAAGCAGAAATTGTGTCTGTGACACTGTGTTTAATAGCCTTTATGGGCTTTTTTTCCATGATTATCTTATCACTCATTAACTAGGTATGAGAGAACCAAATAATTTTTTTGGAGCAGTTTGTGCCACAGGTAATGTACTGCACAGTATTGCAAATGTAATTTGTCTCAAAAATTCTACAGAGCCTGACCTTATTAAGTAACAAAAGATTATTTCACTGTTTGCTGCAATTCGTTTTGCACTGTTTTGAAGAGCTCAGCTTCTCAATGACAGCACTGCATCTAAGTTAAAGGAAGAAGCAGTGCTAATATATCCAGTGCTAATATTCTTCCAGCAGAAGAGATCACTTAAGTGTTCATTAACTGTAATTAAAACTGTAATTAGCTACATGGGAATTTGATGGGATGGTGGTTTCAAAGCAATATGGTTTTGGATGTAAGAAATCTGTTTCATAACAGATCAAAAAGTGGAATGTATGTATATAATAATTATGAATATGTATTGTCGATTGTGTATCTCTCTACCTCATCAGCATGAATAAATGTAAAAGAATTGGTGTAACTGTGGGTCACTTTTTCATATTTATACAGCCCTGCCCTGAAGGGCTGCAGTTTGCATAACAAGCATCAATCTAATAAGAGTCAGTCAGAAATCTGCCTGAATTATGACTGCAGAAGACTACCTGGAAGTAGTTGGTATGCTTGTCATATTTGCTCCACTCTTCACTGTTCATGAGCAGGTAGACAAATGTGTTCATTTTTGCTAGGAATTTGAGATCTATTTGAGGCCAAATTCTGCTTTCCTCCTGGAAAGTAGAAACAAATCACCAAAGCAGTTTCTTTTTCAAGGATGTAATTTATTTGTTTTATTAAAAAAACCCCACCAAAACAATAGAAGATGCAGAAGTTTATTTTCAGAAATTGATTCCTTCTCTAGGAAAAAAAAAGAAAAAACAAACAACCCAAGAATTTATATAATAATAATTATTATTATAAGAATTTATTTATATATTGTATATATCCTGTGTTTCCAGTCTAATTGTCAGTCTGTAGAATGAGGTTGTAAATGGGGAAGTATCAATGCCATCCTTGAAGGACTGCCTGCTCAGCAAACCCTGTCTTCAACATGTCTTTTCAACTTCTACAAAATGTCATATTCTTGCCAATAGAAAATAAAAGTTCACAGTTCTCAGATCAGATATTTCTTTTGAACCCCTTTGGGGGGAAATACTATCTCATTTTCATCACCAGCCTAGGTCATTGGGGGGTTGTGTTTCATCCTCTAATTCACTCTTATTTTTCTCTTTCCTAATTTGTTTTTGTGAGTATATTCTATTTCCCCCTGGCTTGATCTTTTATTTCTCTCATTTCCTCTTTGTTGACATTGTCTCCCTCCTTCTCTTGGTCATGTTTTGATCCTTGTTTTATTCCATTTCCAATCCATCTCTTTTACTCCCATTTTACATTTTACTGGAACAAGTTGCCCAGAGAGGTGGTGGATGTGCTGTCCTTGGAGACATTTAAGGCTAGACTGTATGGGGTTCTAGGAAACCTGCTCTAGTTGAAGATGTCCCTGCTCATTACAGGGGGGTTGGATTAGATGACATTTGAAGGTCCCTTCCAAGCCTAACTATTCTATGATTTTGTTTTCCCATCCTTAGGCACTTTTACACCCTCATTTTCTGGTAACTGTCACTGCAATGATTGGGTTGATTTTTTTTTTTCTTTTAATTCAAAATTCTAAAATTTAAAAATGGAAGAACCAGAAATTGCCATAAATGAAAAGAAAATTTCATTAAGTGAAAAGAAATTCTTTCCTGTGAGGGTGGTGAGGCACTTGAATGTGTTGCTCAGGGAAGTTGTGAATGCTCCATCCCTGGCAGTGTTCAAGGCCAGGTTGGACAGAGCCTTGGGTGACATGGTTTAGTGTGAGGAATCCCTGCCCATGGCAGGGGTGTTGGAACTAGATGATCTTAAGGTTCTTTCCAACCTTAACTGTTGTATGATTCTATTCTATGATTTCTATATGTAGCAATTTCTGGTTCTAGAGACTCTGCTGACTTTCACTATTGCCCTCACAGCACTTGATATGCATCCTGTTCATTGGTTGTGTTGAGCCTTATGGATTAGACAGGAGTGGTAAAGGCTAGCCAGTCTGTGGCAAAATAGAGGATTTGTGCTGTGGTTTGGTTTGTTTTTTTTCCAAAGAGCAATTATCTGCAGTGCTATTCTAGATTATTTGTTGTGGAATAAATCATTTTGTGTAGATTCTCTGTTCAAAATACTTAATTTTCACAAGACACAGCAAATTTGTCCCAGGTTAAAATCACTTGCTTTCTAGAATTATTCCTGAACAGGTAGTTACCCTTAAAGAGCTATTCAGAAATATTTTTGCTAGTCAATTTACCGTGTTCTGACAAGCCTTAGTGCCCAGGTCTTTCCGTTTAAATAATTAGACAAAGCTAATGAAAACTTTCAGCAGTCAGAACTTCTTCAGTTATAAAAGTTGCTCATGTGGCAGAATTTTGACAAGGTGTCTGAAAAACTAATTCAATTCTAATTTCCATTTTTAGTCCTGATGTTCTCAAGCCTTAGGTGGATTTTCCATTTTTTGTATGAATAAAAATAAGCCAGTGCTTGTAATGCAGATTTGATAATATAATTAATTTCTTTAGGTATACAACTACCTTTGCCTGTGTGAGCAGCCCTAATAGTGTGAATATAGTTACTTAGTAAATACTCAATCATTTAAGCTTTAACAAACTTAGGGAAGTATTTTGTGTGAAATGGCCTCTGTTGTTAAAATTTGGTGCTGATTTATAAAGACAGCTTCTTTTTATATTTTTTTTTTAATCTTTTTGGTGACATAGGGTTGTGCACTTTTTGGAGGCATCAATGCCTTACACACCTCATTCCCTGAAGATCCAATGGCTCAGTACCGTACACAATGTGAAGTCATATTGGAGCGATTGGAGCTGCAAGATCTTCTGCACAAAGAGCTACAAAGACTTGACAGGTATAATGCGCAAAGCAACAAAATAATTCAATAGCAAAAAATAATTGTTTGACAATAGTATCTGGAGAGGGTCTAAAAGTAGAATCTGACTTTGGGAAGAGATTTGTTCTTTGAAGGGCATGGATAAGCAGGGAGAGCGTTTTAAAGTAGTACTCCAAGATCACTGCAGGATCCTTTCTCCTGGGTTATGGAATTTATAAAGAATTTGAGAATGTTTCAGTCAGTTTCAAACTCATATCTCAATTCTGTGCTCAGATAAATTTCAGTGGAGCTTCTTAGGGTCAAAATGACAGATTCTGTAGCTGAGCAAATAATTTTATATAACCTTTTGTTACCTACTTGATAAAATACAACAGATCTGCTTCATATTTTTTAAGCTGCCTTCCATGTTGGGCTCATCAGGCTGCTTCCCTTTCTGTTAATTAAAAATACAAGCCTGAATCAAAGTTCGCTTCTTTTGATCTTTCCTTTCTATATGCTGGAAGTTTCACTGTCTGCTCCTTAGTTTTCAGGTCACAGCAATAATCTTTAGAAAGTTTATTTGCTGTTATTAATAGGAAACTTTTAGCATACTGAGGCTGAGAGGAAAACACTAGGATTGCAAAGGAAATAAAATGCAAAAATATATCATTTGAATTGTGAAATGAGATTAGGCTCTAAAGAAACTCATACTCTGTCATTGTTAAAGGAAGAGAAAAGATGAGTATTATCGAAGCTGATGGAAACAGCTAGGAAAGTACTATTTAAATATTTTTCAGACTTATTTTGTAAACCATAATAAGAACTTTTTAACCACAGAGGCAGTAAAAGCAGATCAAAGTGAGGTATCTCCAACAGACAGACAAAAGGTGGTTTTAGTAAAAACAGAGGTGTTCGTAAGAGATCATAGACATGTAGGATGGTATGGGGGATCATATAGCAGAGGAACTATTCATAGTGCATAGGAATCATTTCATCTACACTAATGCAGTCACTTTTGGAATGGAATGTGACTGTTCTTCACTCATGGGTAGAATCACTGTTTAGCAAGAAGTAAAATGCTGTCTCCCATGGAAATTACATGTTTAGGTACAGTAGACAGAATATCAGCTATACTGAGACTGGAGAACCCTCATTCTAGCACTACTTGTTTTGGAGGGACCTGAAGACATTAATAGCCACAGACAGTGATAATTAAGTTTTGTAGGTAATCTGTGATGTTTTTCCTCTTATCATGTGGAGGTTATGATATGTTGAGTCCATAGTGATTATGAGAGAAAACTGCCGGCAACCACAGTTCCAAGCAATACCTAGGTTTTCCATTCTGATAACTCGATTAAGGCTTTGCCTTACTCAGGATAAAATCTAATGAGGTTCTTGTTGTAGAAGATGTGCTTACAGAATGTGTAATCCCTAAGGGACTCTAGCCATGGCTGTAAGTAGTGCAAAGCTGTTAGTTTGTTTCTCTGTCTCCCAAGGAAATGAAGTTTATGTGGTTGTTCTCTCTGTCCACCTGCCTATCGTCTGCTGGAGACACTAAATTCTGCTGCTTACTGTAGAAGGTGCTGAAAGATCCCAGACTGCAACACCAGCTTTTGGAGCTATATGTGAAACTTAATAATGCACTTTCGTGGCCTACATTATTTGTAGCTCTTCACCATTCATACGTATTAAACATCACTAATGCAATAAAGAAAAAAAAAAGGAAAAAATAACTATTGCTTATTTTTTGTTTTCAATCCATAGATTACAAAAGGAAAATCCATGCCAGCTGCAGCCTGAGCAGGCAGGTTTCAGTACTATTACAGGATGCTTGAACAAGGATACATTTGGGCAGTCAAAGCAAGTGCCTCAGTCAGAACCTTCAAATCAACAAGAAAATAACTCCAGGCCAAAACCTTCTTTGTCCAAAGACAACTGTGAAGAGAATATACATCTAGAACCCTTGTGCAGCCCAGCATATGGTAATAACAAGAATGCAAACCACTTGATCAAACATAGTAAGAGAGGTGATGAAGGCAGCTTGGCATGGTTTGACAGCCTGGAAGAGAGCAACACTGATGCTGAAGAAACTTCTCAGAAGAAGTCCCCAGTGCCCAAGGTATCTCCACATAACTTGACTTCGAAAGCACTGTGTAAAACATCCTGTTCTGAAGAAAGAAGTGCTCCAATACCAAAAAGGGAAAATGGAATGAAAGAGTCACTAACAACTGTGACTCTACATGCTCCTTTGGAACAGGACAAAGTTTCCAAGCTAAGCAGGACAAGGACTGAAGAACACAACTGTGCTTCTTCAGAAGTAAATATTGAAGACCTAGCATCAAGTGCTAGTGTGCAGGATTCAGTTATTACACAACGGGTTTCAAAAAGCTGTCAGAGACTGCACACTGAGAAATCACATGGATTCTTTACAAGTACACAGGACCCTGAGGCAAAGGCTCTTCCTTCAGTGTTACCTGCATCTGGCCTCTCAGATATCTCAAGTGATGCAGATTCTGTGCTACAGGAGGGAAAGAACAGTGTATGTGTAGGAGTAAAACCAGCAACAGTTTCCATGAGAAAGCGAAGTAAAGGTCAAATAGTGAAGGAAACAAATGTAGCAGGTTCCCCTGAGCCAGAAATCCGTGACAGTGAAAGTCCTCCAGCAGCTAAACTAGCTAAATTTACTTTCAGAGCAAGGACAAAACTTAATCATTCTTCAGAGGAGAAAAATGAAGACTTTTCTCTTTTTCAGAGTGAAACTATTTTTAAGCCTGGAGAGCAGCTCCAGGGAGAGCAGCTTCTAGAGGAATGCTGCTCCCCTGAGAAATGCAAGATGACATTGAGTCGCTTAGGAAAAACTTGTGTGGAAAAACGATCAATTGATAATAAAGGAAGAGAACAGAATCAGGCCTTAGGGAAAGAGATCAGAGGAAATGCAACAGTACACTCTCATGTCAGGTTTGATGCCGTGTTATCTCCACCCACTGAAAAGAAAAAGAAGGGAGAGGAGAAGCTGAGTGGCCCAAACACGGGGAAGGTGCGCTCCAGCACATTAGCCAAACTGTCAACGTTCTCCTTTGCACCACATCCTGAGTCACAATTGGTAACCTCATCTACCATTAAGGTTGACACTAACAAGGAAAGCCACAGCCACTTGCTGAAGGTGCACGTGAGTAATCCTAGCAGAAGAAAGAGTTTTGCATTGGAAAATGCCGGTAAAGCCAGTGTGATCACACAGAAATCTCTCTTCTCGATAGCAGAACTAGATGATGCTACCTTAGATTTTGATTGGGATGAAGAGATTAGGAAATATCCAAGCACATAATATATATATCCTTCAAATTACTTAGTGTGCAGTTCTCCTGAATCTCCATTCTTCCATCAGTTGTATCCATAATTTGCAAAGTATTTAAAACCAAGCATCCTGGACCTCTGTTGATACCAACAAACATACTTTCTTTAAATGCTGTATGCTTTACATCAGACTGTGTATACTGCAGGACTGATGTGTCATTCAGTTCCCAAGACTCCATGTATCAGTTGACTCCTTTGATTGACCTGATGTAACCTGAAGGCCTGTATGTTCGTATACCTGGAGGATAGTGAATCTCGCACAAAAGCAGGCTTAATTGACTGTTATCCTTTAGTTCTTGTAGTGGTTAGAACTCTGCATGATTCAGATTGTCCTTCCAAATGACTCTGCTGCTTTAGAAAAATGATGATGCTAGAGCTAATTATATTTTGCTTTCATATATATGCTATTTGTCTCAGTGTGATTAGCAATATCATAATTTCTCATCATGCTATGGTAAGTACTTCTGTATTACTGTCATCATGACAATTTTGCTGTATCTCTGGTTACTGTGCTGGTTACAGTTGTCACACTGCTGATGTTGAAAACATGGATCAAGAGCTTTTTGTTTCTGGAGTTTTTTCATTTGGTTGGTTTTGGTAGGGTTTTTTGTTTGTTTGGGGATTTTTTTATTTTAAATACACTGGTTCAGATCTGTGTCTGTATTCTGGGTCATTTCATCAAACCCCAGCTTTGTAACAAGCATGCGGTTCTCCACTGCAGAGACACAAAGTTCAGGTGATTGAATGGGAGTCCTTACTAACTTAACTTTTATGCATATAAGTGGCACTTTAAACTTAGCAGTATGGTGAAGAGCTACCATAGTATAGCTTGGCTCTGACTCAGATCATGTTTACTTGACAATTTTAATTGTGATTACAGTTCTGCTGTATCAGATATGTAGTTCATCTTCTTCTGTAGCATGCTGCATCCTATGTCATTCATTTGCTAATGGAGAATTAATCTGCTAATGCATTACATGTTTACAGAGAAAGGTAAGCCTTAAATTTCTTCCAGTGACTTGCCTGGTATGTTTCTTCTATATTTGAATTCTCCACAGAATATTGTTGTTATTACCTGCAAAGTAATCAGAGAATGAAGTGATTGCTTACAGCACAGTAAATCCTTTGAGAGGCTTCCTAGCACAAAGAACATTTGATTCTCTTTTGATTTGCTTAAATTTGGAAGTAGGTCCACTGAAGCCAGGTGAGTTGAAATACTGCAAAATTTAAGAGAATGAGGGAGTTTGAGGCCCAAGTACTTTAGTGTGAAATCGTGAGAATAGTAATTCTAGTAGTTGGATTACTGTGGAGAGTTTGGGAAAATGACAGAAACATTACTGTCCAGACTGACTGTGTGGTGGTTCCTCCCCTGAAAACATGACATCAAAAGAAGTAGAATTTATCCACCTCTCTCCAAGAGCACAGAGACATCCCAAGACCAGTCAGTCTCACCTCTGTGCCTGGCAAAATCTTGGAGCAGATTCTCCAGGAAGCCATG
>NDXB01015610.1:4241-50334 GCA_002631895.1 Agapornis roseicollis | reverse complement strand
CCCCGAAATCTATCAGCTTCCTCTTTCATTTTCCCCACTCAACGAAGGGCGGCATTGGAACGGGGCTGCAAGAGGCTGCGGCTGAACGGGCCGGACAACCGTCCCACTCCCCTACCCTGCACAAGGTGNCTATCAGCTTCCTCTTTCATTTTCCCCACTCAACGAAGGGCGGCATTGGAACGGGGCTGCAAGAGGCTGCGGCTGAACGGGCCGGACAACCGTCCCACTCCCCTACCCTGCACAAGGTGAAATAATACAGAAATAGGTGAAAACACAGAAATATCCCCAAAAAAGGCTCTGTCCGAGGTTTGACTTTATTTATCCCTACGTGTCCCTGCGCCCTGCAGCCGCAGGCCGGGCTGGACGAGCCAGGTACCAGCCCGCGGGGTCGGTGGGGTGATAGGGGGTGATGGAGGTATAACGGGGGTCCCATTGCCAGCGGCGGGGGGCTCGGGGAGCCGCAGGTGCTGGTGTGGGGAGACACCAGCAATGGCTGTTTGGGTGTTGCATTAAAGCACGCTGCATTGCGCACACAGGCGGCCCCTCCCCCCCCAATCTGCCTGTATGCTAATGACATGCAAAGCGGCTCATTTGCATGTTTATCTCTGTCAATGGGCGAGCGTGGCGGGCGAGGTAATACGTTTCCCACCGTGGCATGGAGGCCTCCCTCCCGCCCAGCGCCCCTCACCGCCCCGCCGGGCCCCTGGGAGGGCAGGGCTCAGCTCTGGCCCCACCGCTCAGCCCTGGCACCACGGCAGGCCCTGACACAAAATGGCTGCCGGGGGCTGCCCTGCCATCCCACCTCTGCCCCCCAGAAGCCCCCGGCCCACCAGAGCCGGATTTTGTGCTTAAGCAACCAATCGGGGGCTCGGCACCCTTCCCCCCGTCCCTCCTTTTCCACCTTCCATCCTTCTTTCTCCCCTCCATCCTTCTTTCTCCAACCCATGCCTCATTCTTCTCCTCTGCCCTTCTTTATCTCCATCTCTCCTCCCTTCTCATCCTTCCTTCTCCACCTCCATGGCTCCTTTTCTACCTTCCACCCCTTCTTTTCCACCCTTCATCCCTCCTTTTCCACCCTCATCCCTCCTTTTCCACCCCGTGTCCCTCTTTCTCCCCCTCCATCCTTCTTTCTCTCCTTCCATCCCTTCTTCTCCCCCTCTATACCTTTTTTTCCTACCCTGCATCCCTCCTTTTCCACCTTTTCCTCCTTCTCCTTCTCCACCTTTCCTCTCTCACCTCCATCCCTCTACATCCCACCTCTATCCCTCCTTTTCCGCCCTCCATTCTTCCTTCTCCCCTCTATTCCTCCATCTCCTCCAAATCTCCTTCTCGCCGCTCCATCCCGCCTTCCCCACGCCCAGACTCAGATCCTCGCTGTTTCCACCCACAGGGCAGTTCCTATTCCCCACCGCCCCCTTTTCCCTCCCTCTGAGGGGGTCCGACACCGTGCTGGTGCTGAGATCCTGCAACTCGTGACCGCCGTGGGCTTAAAATCAGCCACTAAAACTCGCGCAGCCTCTTCCTCCCCTCCTCCCGCTGGTGTCAGGGATGTTTTGGGGCGCTGGGGGGAGGGGGTCCCCAATGCCTGAGCACCCTCTGCAGGGGCACTACACATCGGACCCCTCTTTCCATGGGGCGCGAGGTCCGGTGGCTGCAGCGCAATACAGCGTTCTACACACCCCATACTCTATACAATACATATAAGAGGTACATGCTATGTTATTTATGTGATTTATGAGGCGGTATTGTACCACGCGTTGCTGCGTGACGCGGTGCCGTGTGCCAGCACAGGACCTGAGGCACGGTCCCCCCTCCGCACGGTGTCCCCGGCCCGCAGCACCCCCACAGCGGGACCGCCCCGCCCCGAGGCGCCGGTGAAGGGCGCCCGCCTCTCCGCGCTGAGCATGGGGACTGGTTTCGGGGGAGCCCCTCCTGCCCTCCCACCCGCTTCCCACCCCTTCCCCGTCCCCTCTCAGCCTCTTATCCCCCCTCCCCTTTTGTTTTCCCCTTCTCCCAAATCTCTTCCCCTTCCCTGAAGTAGGTGTTCCTGCTCCCTCCATCCCGTATCTCTACCTGCACCGTGGGAAGGAGCAAGGGGGAAGGTTTATTTCTTCATCCTTCACCCGAAATTGTCTTAGAGAAAACCAAAACCAAAACCAATCGAAACCCCAAATCTGGAGCCTGTGCCAGAGGCCTCTGAGCAGACGCCCTCCTCTTCCCCGCCCCGCCCAGACCTGTTTGTCCCAGCACTGCCCAGCCGTCGGCACTGGGAAGGGATTTATCTGGGATACGGGTCAGCTCTCCCTCCGGGTCCCGTACGGGCTCTCCATCGCCAGGTATCACCCCTATGGAAATGGAGGTGTGCCCCCAAAGGAATGCTCCCACTGTCCCTGCCCCGTCCTGCTGGGCAGCCGTGAGGGGACGCCGGTGCAGGGAGCGCCGGTTGCCCCCAGCCCCTCGGCCCGCTCCCGGGTGGGTGTTCCCCTCCCGAGGGGGGCGGAGAGAGGCCGGCCGGAGCAGGGGAAGGTTTGGGAAGTCCCCCTCCTCCCCTGGCTTTCCTGCTGTCCCATCCAGGACGTGTGTCCCCAGCACCCCTGCACGGGGGGTGCCTGCACACCCGGGGGTGTTCTCATCAGTGTGCCGGGGGCAGGGCTGGTTCTGCAGGAGGATGCGGGACCCCCATCGCGTCACCCCCAAAACCTGCCATGCCATCGCGCCCCTCAGCCCCAAAAAAGCAAAGGGGGGTGTGTGTGTGTATTCCCTTACCTGAGCGCTGGCCAGGGGGAGCCCCTCAGGGGGTGTGTGCTGGATCCAGCTCATTTTGCTCCTGCCGTGTCCCGCAGCAGAAAGTTCCTGCGGCCGGTGCGGGGCTGGGGCCGGTGCGGGGCAGCCGGGCTGCGCCGGGGGAACCCCGCGGCCGGGAGGAGCCGCACACCCCGGGCCGTGTTTATATGTAGAAAGAAGGGTACTTTGAGTGCTTATACCAAGAACCGGGGTTGTTAAGTTTGCAGGCAGGCAGCTAAACGGTGCCAAGCGCGGGCAGGGAGGAGGGGGGGTGGGAGAGGCTGGGGGTGTGTAAGAAATAAAGAGCAATTGTCAGAGGCGAACAAAAGGCGGAGGATGGAAAGGAGCTGGGAATCCCGGGGCAGAGCCCCTCGGCGTGGACTTGAACTTGGGCTTTGACACCGTCTGCCAGGCGCAGAGCGGCCCCGGGCCGGGGAAGGGACAACAGCCTCTGTGACAGAGAGAGGGGACATTACCCCCCGGAAACATCCACCTTTTGGGGGAGGCGCGGCGGGGCTTTGCTTCGGGATGAGAGAGATCCGAGGAATAACCCAGACGGGCTGAGACCCGACGGGCTCAGCTCACCTCTCGATGCGGAGAGGGGGGCAGCGGGGGGACCCCGCCGGGGCTGGCCGGGGCCAGACGGTCGGGGGGGCTGCCTGGTTCTCACAGTCTGCGCCCGAGCCTGGATTCTCTGCACGTCCCGGCCGGTCCCCCCTTTGCTACTATTCAGCACTTAATTGAACATTAATGGCAGCTGGGGATGAGGTCATTGGAGCCGGCTTTTCTCACACATTTTTCATGCAAATCCGCTAAACTCTAAACAAATTTGAATAAAACCCCCTTTGTGCGGGCCCTCCATGGTGTTTTTCCACGGGCTGCTCCTCCTGTCTCCGCACACTTCATCCGGGGAGGGGGGGGCGGTGGGGAGATGGACGGGGTGCAGGGAGGGGGGGTCCCTGCCTGGTCCCGGAGCACCGGGCAGAACCGTGTGTTGCACCCAGAGAACTCCCAGACCCAGCGCCCCCCGCCCAAGGAAGACCATTGCCCCACCCTGTGTCATCATCTCCCTTTGCACCCCCCGTAGTACCAATTGGACTCATAATATCCATTCTTTCCCCCTGTACCACTTCGATAGCACCGATCCCATCCCACTAGCATCAATCCTGTAAAATAACACCTATCCCCCTGAGAAATATGAGCCCATGGAGCAGCATCAGACCCAAATCCCTCCCAGTCCCACCAGTGCTTCCAGCACCCCTTGCTACACTGGGCAATCACACCCCATTGCCTCTCCATGAGGTGTTTTTGGGCCGCAGAGGATAACGGCGCGCAGAAACCCCAGCCGCTCTCTTCCTCAGCCCCCATTAGCATCCCTGACACCCCGGCCCCCTGCCCAGCCTTGAACTTGGCCATGGCGGGCTGTGCTCCTTCTGCCTGCCTGGGCTCACACAATGCCGGCCTTGACCCATTGTTTGGGGGTTTTTTGGGATTTCAGCTGGGAAAGCGGCCACCTCGCGCAGCCTGCCCCAAGCACGCCGGGAGCCAGGCACAATGGGGAGGGAACCTGCTCTGCAGGCAGAAGGGCTCCAAATCATCTGAGAGACATATTCATTATATTCTTTCACGGGGGTCTGTTTGCATTGGGTTTAGCAGTTGCTTCCCAGACGGGGTTCAGACCAAATAAAGATCATTTAGCAGTGAGGGATTTGATCGGGCTTCAAGGGAAATGTGCCTGATGAAGGGCATGGTGCAGCCCAGCCACCTGAATCCCGGCTGCTCCCACTTCCCTCTTGGTTTGCCTTGGGATAGTTTTGTGCCCGTTGCCTCTTTCAGCCCGAAAACTGCACCAAATCACACATCTCACTTTTGCAACAGGGAGAGTTTATTTTCAACAGGGCATGGGGTGGGGATTTTAATGGGAAAGGATTACAGCCAGTATGGTTCTCTTACAGGAGCAGAGAGGGTGCAATAGGATGGCAGCAGGGCTGCCTGGCCTGCACAGACTCACAGTCCTCTGGGTCCTGAGGACAGCACCATAGGGTGTGCTCCCGCAGCTCTCTGCACACCTAGGGATGAAGAGCAGCAAGGGCTAAGCTATGCTCTATGCTCCCGGTGCTGAAAACTCACTCCAACTTTCAGTCACACCACATTCTCCCAGGTGAGACAGTGGCTGGCCCAGGGCTCAATGCCTAAGTGCTTTGAACCTGCTCTGGGGTATTTAGAGCACCAAAGGGAACATACAGGAGCAATGTGTGATAATTCCCTATCTCTCTGTGTTGCCCTTGCTGCCCTCCTACAGCTGGACCGGCGTAGTTCGAGGTGATGCAGAAACCCTCTGTGTTCGTAAGCCAAAGCTGCCTCCTTGATGGGGCCATTGGAGAAGAAGGTTGGGACCCTCCCGAAGAAACCCGGATACATCAGGCAGCAAGTCTGGGCAGGAGGTAGCCAACTGCAAGAAGGAGCTCACAGGCTTGGAAAGTCCCTTCTCCAGTCACTGGGATCTAGGAAGGAAAGGAAAAAATATGGAATGGTTATAATATCTGTCAGGGAAACAGTCCGGCTGTGCTCAAGTGAGAACAGATTGACTCATCTCACTGATGGGGTGAAATTCCAACCCTCTTTCCCTCCTCACAACACATTTCCCATGGCTCTGGGCCACTTTATCCTCTTTCCAACCAGGAAAACCGTGGTCTCCTGTACCCTGCGCCCGCCTCAATCCCCACCTCTGCCTGCCCCGCACACCACCAGCCAGGGGAGGGCTTGCCGCTTGTCCTTCCTCCCTAGGCTTTGGGGCATGGGATTACTCTGCATGTCAGAGCCACTAAAGGCACAGCCCTCTGATGTTTTAATCTTCGTGTTAACTTTCCCTGCCCTTGGCGCCCTTGCCTGGCTGGAGAAAGTGATACCGAGCCACCGAGCTGGAGCTGAAGCTGTGACGCTCAGCAGAAGTCCCCTTCTCGGCTTTCCCTGGGTTTGCCCGATGCATCTCACACCTTGGTTCTCCTCCCTTTTTGCTGACTCTTTTCTCTATTCCCTTTGCACTTTACTCACAATGAGCACAGATCCCTTAGCACAGCCCACAAACCCAATCCCGTATCTTTGCTTTGCCTATAAACTGTTATGCTGGAAGGCGTAAAGACTAATATAACTAATTCTTGAATCCACTTGGATCCAGGGTGCAAAAGGAACCATCAGCTGGCTAATTTATTCTTTTTATTGCACCAAATTGTAATTTTATAAAATATTGCAAATTTGATAAAATATTTGCAAGCCCATTTTAAGAGATAAATCTTGTGTGTGGCTCCTCTAATGAGCCGCCCTGGGAGCAGCCCGCATGTGATGTGCTGGAGGTCGCACCGCGACTTTCCCGGCCCACGACTGCAATGAACCACCGTAACTCTTTGAACTGTGCAAATACTCTGCACTCTGGGGTCCAAGCTGCAATTTTCATGGGTATTTTTTCTCTCTCTAAAAAATAGATCTTCTGTAACCCCTTTATTGCAATATTCATAAAGCACTTGATGGAAATCCAAGGAAAATCCCTTCCCTTTCGCAACTTTGAAGCACGCCTTAAACTGAAGAGAGAGAGAAGCCAAATCCACCCCACGTGCAGGGGGTTGAGGAAGGAACACAGCCTCTCTTTGGAGAATTAGGGTGCTGAGAGGACAGAGGGGAGACCCAGGCTGCACGAGCCAAGGCTCAGCACTGCTTTATCCTACATGACATCAGGAATCTCTCCCAGCACTGGCAGAGAAGTTGAGGTCAGGGCAGATGAGATCTGAATGGAGGTGGATGCTTTCACAAGCACAGGAGAGGAGGAGGAGGGTGAATCCTTGTGTTTGTCACGGAAAACCCTTGCAGGGTCAAGCCCCCTGCCCTCTGCCGGGGCAGGCTGAGCTTGTTGCCATCTACAAACTCATCTATGGTGCACATAGAGAGGATGCTCGTGGGTACAACACAACGACCTGCCCTGAAAGCTGTGCCCTGTCTGCCTGGTGGGTTTAGGCATGCTGGTCTTTAGGGGCAGGAAAGGCTGGACTGACTCAACTGATTTCACCTCCGCTTCAGGAAAGCCCAAATCTCCCGCAGGCACTTTCTCTGTGGGCAGAACTCAGCCTAACACAGGGCTCCACCAGTATCTGATGCCAGCCCAACACTGCCTTCCCTTCTGGTGCCCTGTGCAGCGATAACGTCCCACAGAGTAGGATGTTTGGATGAGATGAGAGGAATATGGATTCATTATCCTTCTCTTTTTTAAGAGATGCACATCTAATTGCAATTACAGCCCAGTCTCTGCCCCTGCTCCTCTGCCTCCCCATGCCCTTCCAAAGCCTGCACAGAGATTTACACACTCACAAACTGCCCCGCCAAGGCAATGCAGGGCGGTGGGAAGGGCAAAAAAACACCTCTCAAATAATGGCAAATGGATGCAGGACGCGCAGCCTAATCAGATTCCTATCCCCTATTGAGGCCGGGAAGGAGGGACCCTGCTCCTCCCCTGCCCTCAGCCCAGCCTCCGCTTCACCGGCTCACACAGAGAAACTTTCTGGACAATTTAATCTCGCCGGGGTGTTACTTAGAAAAACCTTTTTCACTGTCAATTTTTTTTCCTCCCCCCGCTCCCTTCCCCCTCCTCCCCCTTTTTCCCCCCTTCTTCTCCTTCCCTCCCAGCCCTGATTGAATTTCGCAAGGCCCTGATATCTTTCTTTTTTGTAGGGATGCACGCTGCTTATGCAAATACCAGCCTTTCACAGCGCCTCCCCGGCTCAAGCCCTCCAACTTGAATGTGACCAAAAGCCGTGCTCTCCCCTGCTAACTCCTTAGCACAATTACACCTCCATTCTGCTCCAGGGGCCCGGGGAGGGGGGGAAGAAAAATCATTTTAAACTAATAACACGTGCTGTTTGCTTTGGATAATTACAAGGGAGCTTCAGATTCTAAGAGCTATGAAATACGCTGTTTGGTGGGGCGGGAGGGAGGCTCCATGTTATGCCTACGCTGCAAGATGTATCTCCTGGAGGAGATGCTCTTGAGGCTCCCTCCATCTCATGCTCCTCTTGTGCACCTGGGCAAGCATTTACATTTCCTCCCAAGGAACTTCTCAGTGCTTTGGGCTATGGGAGAGTGGAGAAGGCGGCTGACATTTTCCTTATCTCAAGTCACAATTTCCTGCAAGCATCAAGATAATAAAACATTTGCAGAGGGGAAGATGAGTGAAATGGATGTGTCGGGTGGCTCTGCTGTGGCAAAGCAGGGAGAACCGTGGAGAAAGGACACCCGCGGGACGTGGCTGCTCTGCAGGCTCTGTTTGCATCGTGGCCCTGCTGTTATTGTCCTCCCGCTTGTGGTGGGGTGGGGAGGAGGAGGGGAGTTTTCCCCAAAAGCACCCAGGAATCTGTCAAAAGAGGGACAGAAAAGAGAAGAAGAAGAAGAAGGGAGACAGAGAGTGGGAACGTCAAGGACCCCTGACTAATGAATAGCAAGTTTGCCCTTGAACCTCCCTGGGCTTTGCCATTCCCAGGCTCCAAACAAGGGCTGATGCATGCTTGGGCCCAGCTGCAGGGGGACCGGGCTATGGTTCATCTCAGACACTTTGACAGCCCGGGCCTTTTCCCTGCATAGCTCAGACTTGCCTAACTACTCCCCTGGCAACAGCTCAGTGCAGGAACCTGCACTGAGGCCCTGCCTGCTGCATACAGAAGTACGAGGAGGAGGGGAGCCGCTGGGAGAAATTAGCTGGAGACCGGCTTAACCCATCAAATGCTGGGCAGGCGCTGCCAGCCCTGGCACCCTTTGCTCTGTCCCTGTCTCAGCACTCACTGGGAAGTGTCCCTGGAGGTGCAGGAAGAGGGGCAGTGGTGGGTTAGACCTGCTGAGTTGCTGTGTATGGCAAATCCCATGACCTGCTGCTTTGCCAAGACCCACTGCCTTGGACAAGGTGGGGCTGCAAGTGCCAGGGATGTAGGAGGGAGCTGAAACAGATGGATGGAAAAGACCACTGGACATTGAGTGGGAAGGGCATGGTGCAGCAGGGACAGGGCATGCCTCTCTGCCAGCCAAACCGAGGGCTCAAGCTGGACAAGAGAGGCACAAACTTGCCCTGGCTGCTCTTTCTGCATTGCAGATCAAAGGCAGGGGACAAGCTGGCCTTAGCAGTCTCCGCTGAATGGCTGGAGAGAACAGGCACGAGCACCCGGCAGCACTAAAGAGTGACCCAGAAACGTTCCCACATCCCAGCCCCATATAAATCAAGGGGGAGAAAAGAGCCGGGGGGGACGGGGGNAGGGAACCCCCGGGGCTTCAAATCCCCCTTAACAGCCCCCTGAGCCCCACGGGGGGGGGGGGGGGGGGGGGGGGGGGGGGGGGGGGACGGGGGAAGAGCTCTGTCCCGGCCTCTGGTTTTACAGAGCATCTTTCATGTGCAGCCCCTCAGAGAGACGGCTTTGCCGAGCTTGTTAAGGCCAGCTCCTGCGCCAGGCAGAGAGGGGGACGCACCATATGGAGAGGAGAAAAAGAAAAGGGGACACTGAAAATGGAAAATTATGCAAAGCAGGAGGAGAGGCGCTGGGGGAAAGGGGGGAGGGAGGCAGTGAGGAGATGGGGGATGGGGAGAGAGGAGGCTGGGAAGCAAGCCTGGACTTGGGGGACACCAGTGAGCTGGCACCTGCACAGCAGGAGCCACGGAAGTTTCCTGTGAGCAGGCACAAGACAGCCCTTGGCACCCTTGGGTGCTGTCACCAGAGGGCAGCTCTCCAGCCTGGCCTTCCCTGAGGGGGTTTGGATGTGCCAGGGCAATGCCTGGCTGGAGGCACCCTGCATCCGGAGCTGTGCCATGCTGGAGATGCAGCCAAACAGGGCCTGTGGTGACCTACTTCAGAGGTGTCTTCAGGACCTCAGTTACTATGGCAATGAGGTTGCAAGCAAACATTACGGAGTTTTTTGGTCAAGCGTTTTGCTTTTAATCAACCACAAAAACCAGACTCATGTACAGAGGTGCTGGAGGCCTTGTAAGAAATGTCCCTGAACAACAGTAACAAGAGCAAGGGCCTGAATTGTCCCTGGGTCTTGCTGCCCGTTCAGGGATGGTGGGCACTCAGCTGAGTTAAGGAGAATGTGAACACAGCTGGCAGAGTCCTTCCCTTCCCCTTGATGCCTGCAGGGTTCCAGTTCCATAGGGGGCTGCAGCTCCAGCGTGGTTCAAGGATGATCTGCAGGCACAGGAGGGAGAATGAACTTTCCCCGTCCTTGCACACGTTGGTGTCTAGCTTGTGCTCAAACTCCAGCATCTGGCCTAATGTGATGTCTGGAGCAATTACTTGGTTCTTCCCAACACAACTGTGGAGCTCATTCTCCCTCCTGGAAACCTCAGTCACAGCTCAGCTTCTGGGTTCAGCTTACCCTGGCACAGTGACAGCTCCTCCATCACATAGCCACCCTGTGCCTCTGACTTGCAGGACCTTGTTGGCTCCCGGTCCATGGGCCAGGACTACCTTGCACATCCTCACTGGGTGCAAGCTCCCTTCTCCAGCCCATCTTTCACCCTAGAATGGAGAGCCATCCAACCTGGGTCCTCACTGCTCTGTGACCCCTGCTTGGTCCCCTCCATCTCTCTTCCCAATGGCTTCTGTTCAGAGCAGACGGTGCTTTTCCTTTACTCTCCTCAGCATCACCCAACACCCAGGAACACAAGCTGCTCCTGGCTGCTATCCTTCCTTCCTTCCTCCCTCTCAGCCCTGGCACAGGCTTTGATCTCACACTCATCTCTACTGTGCTGCTCCCTTTTTTAGCTCCTTTTTCTGCATCAGGAAATATTCCCTTGCTGCACCCCAAATGAATCTCTCCATTAATCCTTTCTACCACACAGTCCTCCTTGCAACAGATGTAAATTGACCATCAGTCCTCATGGTCACCCTACAGCCCCAAACCCATGTTTGAGGAAGGTACGGGACAGATTCACACAGGCTGAGTGCATGGTGGTGGGCTGGCACATGGGCAAGAGAGCGACCATGCCGGCAGAGATGGGCACACTTGCCCCAGCATACACATGTTCCTCCCTGCACATGCCAACACCTACATGTTCCTGCCCACGTTCCTGCTGCCGGATCCAAGGCTGTGGGATCTTGAGGGGAGATCTGGGCACAGGCATTATCAACACAACATGGCTGCAGGCTGGGATTTGGGTTGTTTGGCCTTATGGTCACTAGGTGAAGTAGATGCTGTGTCCATCTTCTAGTTTCTTCAAGAGCCATGCCCTGGAGTAAGGCTACATGTGTTGGCCAGATCCTCAGCAAAGCCCTGGAATAAGCTGTAGGCACTGAAAAGGATTCATCTAAGCAGCACACAAAGAAAAACAACAAGAAATAGAGTTTGCAGGGGCACAGGGAAAGCAGAGCTTTCACCCAAAGAGGAGCTGTGTGGGGCTCCAGGGATGGGCAGGCCACATCATAGGAGATGTTTCAGAGCTTGTTCTCAAGATGATGCATTTGCAGCAACTTGCCTTCTGCAACCAGCGGGGGTAAACAGAGCTACCTGTGCTGCAGACACATGTTTGAATCTGTGTCTTCAGGTGCATGTCCTGGCCTGCTTTAAGGCTGCTTAGCCATGGTGGCAGAATGATGCAGAAATGAGCTGTGCCTTCATGGAGAGGAAGAAGAGAGATGTCTTCTATCCTCAATATCCTAACACAGGCAAGCAACAGCCCCTTCACAAACAAATCCAGGTGAAGGGGCTCTTTGGTATTCTCACTGCCAATTCCCACCTACTAGAAATGGGCATTGTGGGGTGAGCACACGGGATTCAGGGTGTCCTTTGAATCAGCCTGGCCTCAGCTGCCCTGCTGGAGGCTGAACTGCTTCCAAGGAGGATACGGCAAGAACAGTGAGTCCTGCCCAAGTGACGGTCCAAAGCTTTGGCACTTCATCCTGATTCAACCTCGCCCCAGATTTCTGCCCCTGGCATGCATCCAGGTTTCTTTCTCCTTGACCCACCTCCATCAAAAGAAGTGCTGTTACAAGTCCCTGCTCTGAGTTTATAGTCTACAAATAGAAACAAAGCAGTGCCTGCTCCAGAGCTGAACATTTCCACTAACCCCCATTTCGATGCCTGTCCCAGTGAAAGGATTCTTCAGGGACCATGCCCCTTCAACAAGGTATTAAATATTTCAGCCTTCAGCAGTACAAGACACCAACACAGTATTAAACTATACAATTGCTATACATCTCTATTCCTGCATCCCCACCCTGGCTGCAGAGATGCCTCACAAGGGCCCATCACCAGCAAATACTCCTCTGGATGGGGACAGGGAAGCGCTGGGGCAGGATGTGTTTATGGGGCAGCAGAGCTGGCTCTGCCATCTTGCCTGGGGAAGCTGTGCCATGGGAGCTGATAAAACAGCATTTCATTTCCAAACAGGCCCCAGAGACCTCTTGTGTGAGGGGCATAATGGAGAGAGAGAGGGGGAGAACAGAACAGGGAGACATGACCCCAGGCTAAAAATAAGCCAGACCCCAGGGTTCTTGGACCTTATTGCTCTACACCAGTGTTCAGGCTGGCCTGTCCCTTGAATCAGCGCATCTCTGCTATGTCACCACTGATGGGGAAATGGCAAATTGGGATTTTTTCGCCTCTTTCTTCCCCCTGTTCCCCTCCCCTAAGTCCTTTTCCGCACCATAAGCAAAGTCCTAATAAAGCTCCCATCCCCACTGCCAGCCCTGCACCATGCTCCCAGCAGAAAAGAGATGCAAAGCCACGCTTGGAATCTGATTCCCCGGCTTTAAACGCTGCTCTGCCAGCAAAGTGCGACTTGAAAGCTCCCCTGTCACAGTTACAAAGCTCCGAACAGCCCTTCCTCGGATAATCACGCTTATCTCCAGATTAAGAAAGAGAGACCTGCAGCTGAGGCTGGTCACATGGGCTGGGATGTGGGCAAATCTCTTTTAAACAATCCCCATATAGCTGTGACCTCCACCGCAGCCCAAATACACCGTCCCTCCCGTCCCACTCGACAAAACAGCTCTGGAGACATGACAGAGCGTGAGGAGACCACGCTCCAGGGGGAGGAGTGAGAAAGTGATGGAGAAGAGGAGGATGAGAAAGATGGAAGAAGAAATAAGTGAAGGGATGTGATGGAGGAGGAGGAAGAGTGCGTGGATAGAGGGGGAGGATGATGAAGGACAAGGAGGTCTCTGCTACTCTTCCTGCTGGGGATTAGTTGTCCCTGCACTGTCCTCAGTTTAACTCTTCCTGCTCTGCTCCCGGCTGGCAACCCAGCTCGATTATATGACTCCAGCTATGCCAAGCAGCCTTGGGAGGGCGAGCACGCTACCTGCTTTGCTGCCACAGATTCATTAAGAGGCTTTGCTTTTGTGGGAATAGTCATCCCAATGGGGAAAGGGAAAAATACACCCTTCTGCAGATCAACCCAGTGAGGAGCTCTGACAAAGTGATTTCCACAGCCCTGCCCAGAGTTTAGGAGCAGAATTAGGGAGAGACAGGGACGTGCAAAGAGAATGGAGGGCAGACAGGTGGAAGATCAGCTGAAAGGGGTCCCTAGCATGCCCCCTGCTCAGGGATGAATTGCCAGCCCATTACAGGATGCTGGCACCCGGTTCTTCTTTATGATTAAAGGCCACCTTGCATCTGGGTCAGGTGTGGATGCTAAATGAAAGATCCAAACAACCACAGAGGGACTTTTCCCAATGGCAGGTTCCCCTTTTACCTCCATGTGGGATTAACACGATTACTTGGCAATGAAGGAACCCAAATGGCTCTGAGATGGGCACAGCTGCAGAGCACTGAGATGGGCTTCTCTGAGGATGCCCATGATCTGCTGGCACTGACTGGGGGTTCCCACACACAGGGCTCAGCCAGTGGCTCAGCTTGCCGGAGGGACTGCAGTGCTGCTGCTCATTATTCACCCTGAGCAATTAGGCACCACTGATAAGTCAGACGGAATTGCCTTTGTTCTCCAACTGGATGACCTGCATGTCACAGGAGTCCCTTTCTCCTGCACATTACTCATGAGTTGCCCACGATACCTCCTGATGGATCTGGGGACACTCCTTGGGCTACCTGCAAATGCTCCCTGGCAGATGCCCTGTGCGGGTGGATGGGGAGGTGCAGCTTGGTCTTGGCTGCCTTCCTGCACTTCTCTGAGCACAAAGGAGATCTGCTGCTCCTGCAGCACACTCCAGGGTCTCACCTCTCCTGCAGGCAGGTGGCTTTGCCCCTCTCTGGCTACTCTACGATCTCTTTGTGTCACCTCCCAGCAGCAGAGGAAAGCCCAGTGTAGCTGCAGAGACAGTGGGGAAAGAGGTGTCAGCCCTTGCCCAACCCAACCTTGCTGATGCTAACGGCCACCTTACCTTGTTTATCAGGACCTCCCCTTTCACCCCTAGCCAGACCATCCGAGGGAATCAACCCCATTATCTGCTGCTCTGACCAAACCATCTCCACCCCACATTCTCCCTGTAGGACCAGCCCTGCACCACAGTGTATCTGCTCCTACTCTCCATGCTTTCACCATCAGCACCAGGACCCAAGTATGGAAAAGAAGGCAAAGCAGATGGGAGCCAGCATGTAGCTGGTGCCACCAAACTCAGCAGCAGACAAGCCGTGCTGCAGCAAAACTTCCCCAGATGACCTCTCCTGTGTAATTCCCTGCTCTTTTGGCATCCAGCAGCTGCTTGGAAGCAGACAAGAACACAGAGAGAAAAGACAAGTTGTCCCATTATAGAGCTTATTCCCACTCTGCTTGAGAAATGTATGTGGGTTCTTAAGTCTTACTGATTTAAAGGAAAGGATGCAAAATTAATTTAGACAGGAAATTAATTAGATGTGAGTTGGTGTTTACAATCCTGCATGTACAATGAACTCTTGTGTGAACCCACAGAATGCAGATGGATGGGTGGATGGATGGATGGATGGATGGATGATAACAGTACTCTAGGAATGACATTACGAGCTGGTCCATACACTGGGGATGTAGAAAGACTTTTCTCTGCATTGGTAATTAATAACTCTATCCTGAGCAAATGTTGATAAATCCTTTCTAGCACACGTTATCTCTGTCTCTCCAACTCCTGTTCTGCATTTCCATTTGCCTTTTTCCACTGCTCCACCCCTGGCACCCACACGCTTCACTTCCCCCCCATATTTTGTAACTGGTAGTGAATTTAACTCCCTTTCTGGAGAAGCAGGCGGAGGTTTTGTTGCTGGGGCTTTGTGTGAGTGATTGAATGTGTATATACAAAGATGGATACAAATCCATTGGAAATAAACACCTTTTAGTGGACCTGAGAAAGAGACACAGGGCAGAAGAGAAGAAAGAGCCCGCAGACCCTCCGCCAGACAATCAGCAAAGATGAAGTGAAAGACCCAGTGAACCAAAAAAGGCCTCAGTTCTCTTTTAAACCCCACATTATTTGCAGCAGATCCCATCGCTGGGAAGCCCTGATGCTGATGCACCAGAACTCACAGCAACCCTCACCCCGCACAGCTCAATTACCCCTGGCTGCCAGGCTGCACCCCCCCCCACCGCCCCGCATGTCCCCCGCTGCCCAGACAGCTCTCGCTAGTGGAAGGAGTACAAATATATTCATTGGCACCTTATCAGACATGCATGCAAAACTAATTAACATGGGGAGACATGCAAGCTGCCACCCAGCCACCAATACACACCCACGAGCATGCACACACACACGCACGCATGCACAAGGCAACCCTTGTCTAGGGGGGACATTCAAAAGGCTTTGTCACTAATTTAGGCATCTGTCTCAGTCTGGTCTGGTCCTCCTGGCTAGGCTGGAGTTGTGGGTTTTTTTTTTTTCCCACTCTGTTTGACAATGCTGGGAACATGCCCAGAGACCCCTCATTCAAATCACCCCTTGACAATGGTCTCATTGTGTGAGCATAGAGAAAAGGGAAAGGATGGGGGAGAAGATGTGGAGGGGGGTAAGGAATTAAAATGTGAACCCAAGGAAGTGTTTACTAACACAAGCCTCGCAGCTGCCCCGTCTCTCCTCCACCCCCTTCTTCCGCCCCTGGATGCTCCAATGGCCCAGCTTGCCCTGTACGAGGGAGGCAAAGGGATGGTGGGACACTGGGACAGCAGAACAGTGGGACAGCAGAGCTGGAGCAGGAGCAGGGCTGCACAGAGACATGGCAGATTGGAGGGATGAAGCCTCAGGGCATTTGAGTCATAATCATCAGGGGGCAGGTATGGGTTTGGGAAGAGAACATGGACCCAGAGATGCCTTGGAGAGGATTAGTGATTTAAAACATCCTGGGAAGGACATCTTCATAGAGGAGCAAGGGATTTATTGATATAACTAGTCCAAGGCTTTCCAGGCAGGGAGAAAAAGTGTTTAAACCTGGCCTTGTGGATTAGAGCAAGTGAGCAGGCTCGCCATGTGGTTTGGACTGCTCTCTTTGGTGCTGCTGCCAGACACGCTACAGTGTGAGAAGAAAGGCAGGAAGCAGCAGGGTGTCAGGGCTGGGGGCTCAGGGAACAGACCAGGCTCCCTTCAGGACCTGCCTATTGCGAGTTATTGAATACAGGGAGAAAAAAAAAATAGGGAAAATGCCCCTATCACCCCCCAGCCACACCTGGGGAAGGAAGGAGGACAGGTGCAGATGGGGCGTTAGCCCCCAGCCCCACTGCGCTTGGCTGGGCTTGGCAAGCACCGTTCAGCTGGAAATGCCCACGAGTCGGCAGAGAAAAGGGAACAGAAGCTGGGGAGGGGGAGAAGATGATGACAACGCTTTCCATATATGCAAATGCATCCACACAAGATACCCAGAGGGAGACAAAACAAAGAGACCTCGAAGAGGCTGGCTCTGAGACCTGCACAAAGCCAGATACCTCCGTACACCTACGGTGCTGCACGTGAAGACCTGCACAATGCAACATGCAGAGGTTCCCCCCCTCTAAGCGAACACCAGCCCAGAGAAAGCCTGGTTGAAGAGCCCAGTAAAAGCTGCAAACACAAATGCCACAATCCCACGTCCTCCTACACAAACAGATGCACCTTAGGAGTGGAAGCTATTCCTGTCCATCAGCTTAGTTAGAGAAGAAAAATGCTGTGATGCAAACCCAAAAGAGCCTTGCCTCAGCTCCCCTGACATTGCTCCTGAAGCCAGATCCACCACCTGGACCTTTGTTTGTTTTCCATAAGAGGAAAATGAAGAGATTTCTGGACATAAACAAGGCATAAACATACATACAAGGCAAGGCAACATATAAACAAGGCAGGGCAAAACATTACACAGAAAGCCAAGAACATGCATGAAGCAAAACGTTTCCTTCCTACAACCACTGCGATGAAACAGAAGTCACCGGTGAAAATATAACTGCTTTAGAAAGGGAAGCTACTGCCAAGTAAGCAAATCTGTTCTTTTTATGCAAACAAGTGGCTGTGAGCAGGTTTATTGCCACGTTCCCCTGCCCCAATACACGGGGATAAGCACTTGATGTACAGTGACACACAGGAACTCAGGAATGGAGCTGTGGTTTTAATAGGACACTGCAGACACCGAATGAAATAAAACCCTACAGAGATCGGCTTGCCAGGACTCAAGGCTGAGAAAAGCTATTTGACAGCAATGAGGAACAAGGACACTCTCAATTCTGCTCTCATTTCCATGCTGTATATTTGGGAAGCTTTTACTGAATGCAATTAAATCCTTACTTAGGATTTAACCCAGTGAAGCTGAGGGCAGAGCTCGGTACAAGAGCCACCTCTGGGCTCCTCCCTCCAACTTGCTCTGCAGAGGTCAATAGGAGTTGTGAAGAAGTTGAGTGAAGGAGCAGGAGATTTGTAGCTCCCAGCCAGTGTGGCCATTTCAAAGCCCTCCCTAGCTCTGTCTTGGCTGTTCTTGCCTTCACCAGTGATTTGCCTCTTTGCTCACGAAGCCTTGGCTATAGGGGAAAGTCAGTACCAGCCTCATGAGCACAGGGACTCAAAGGTATTTGGGCATTTCTTTCTCTCTAATGGGAGCTGAAGAGCTCAGCAATCTTCCAACGCATTCATTCCCTGCCTCTGGGGGCTGATCCTTCCTTTAAGGCACCCCAAGGGTCCCAGTGTGGATCCTATGCAAGACCCTTGCAAAAAACCACACAAGACCATCCAGCATTAACACTTATTTGACTGTTCTTTAGATTTTACAGTGCATTTCAACGGCTCTTTTGTTCCTCAGCACAGTTTAACACACTAGGTTTCACAAGCAACAAGTGATAAAACTCCTCACCTACTTGGACCACATAGATAAGGTCACCTCCGGGCTGTGGCCTTAAATCTATATGTGCTTTCCCCCTCAGATGCTGAACAGTGTAAATCTCTACATCTCATTAAACAGCTCTGCAGATCACTGAGAATGGATTGCCTCACAACATAACTTTTCAGCTGGTCACTACCCACGAAAGGATGATTTTACATGACATTTATTCATGCAAATTGCAGGAGCTCAAGTCTGGTTCCCCAGCAAGAGTGTAAAAAATTACAGTTTAGATGCATAAACACTGGCATCTCCACAGAAAGCACAACGAGACTGGGAACACATCCCTGGGTTTCAAATGCAGCTCAACAAAACTTAGAGCATCCTCCTCAGGTGGGGGTTTATCAGGAACGACCCCCCTGAAATAACTCAGGGGAGACGGAGGAGGGGACATGCAAGCCTGCAGGGGCTACAGAGAAATGAACTTCTCCTGCTGCATGTGCAGGAACCTGCCATAGGGAGAGCACACGCGACATTTTACGTCACTCACAAAGCCTACTCTGTCCAATAAAGTGTGGAAGTAAAACAAAGCATGAAATCCAGGCATAAATTAGCTTCCCTCTAGTCTAGCTTTATTTGTGCTGCTGCTGCTGTGGATTAGCATCTAGCTGCCTGACAGGCTGATAGGCAGGCAGGAACAAGGAGAAATAAAAAAATAATAAGCAGTGGGTGTCTTTTTTTCCCCTATGGTTCCTGGGATGTCTGCTGGCAAAGTGCAGGCACTGTTCATCCCTTTAGGATCAGAATTTTTCTATCTTCCTGGGAGAGCAATAGGCTCTGCAGGAAAGCAGATCCTCCTCAGAGGTTTGTGCCTGCATGCTGTAAAGCTGGTACCCAGTGCAAACCCATCACAACCTCAGCCTGCATCCCTCCAGCATCCTCTAGCATTTCACTCTGGCAGCGTCTATAGAGAGCCACAGAGCCCCTGGAGCAGTTGTGGTGCAGGGCTGTGAGACCTTGAGGATGGCACCTCACTGCAGGCACGTGTGGGGAGCAGACGCTCCGGGATTAGCTCTGAATCATGTTCACCAGTGCCGAGGGCAGCTGCTTCCTTCACTGCTTGCTGGGTTTGGTACCTGATCCCAGATGACATGACTGGGATCTCACACCGGCATCTCCTCTCAGTTCGTGTCAGAAATGTGTCAGAACCAGCTCCTCGGGCAGGGGGACCTGCAGAGAGCTTCCATTGGCTGTCATGCAGCCTCCTGCTCCTCGGGGCTGCATGGCAAAATGAGTGGTCGTCACCAGAGACATCCCTTTTCCCTAGGCTTGGCAGCCTCATGCCCACACACCCCTTCCAAGCACAGCCACGAAGGGACAGCACTAAAGAGGTGCCAGTCCTGACAGCCAGCCCTCCTTGTTCTTCCCAAACCAGACATCCCTATCAAAGGACATGTTGCTGCCTTAGCGACTTCAGGCAGCAGAGAGGAGCTGGGATGCTCAAGGAGGATGATACTAATGTGGGACTTGTGCCCAAACTAGGGGAACAACAGCAGCAAATAGCAGCAGATCACAGGAGATCTCCAGTCCCTGCCTGTCACTTAAGGAGGCAAACACAGAGCTCAGGTTTTAGGCTATAGAAAGCAAATCTTCAGCTGCATTCAAAGGTGGCCTAGAAAACACAGACTCATTCTGCATAGCCATAAAAAGAGTCCCCCAGGAGAAAAGCATGCAGTTCGAACAGCCCGGTGTCCCTCTGCCTGGCAGCATGATACTGACTGGGTCTGAGCAGAGGACATAGGTGTGAAAATTCCACAGGATGTGGAGAATCCCTCCTCAGCAGAGCCTGTGCACCTCCCGGACCCGCAGCCAAGTGCGCACTGGTGCCAACAATCCCAGGCTGACCCCAGCAGCCACGCTCTGATTTTGCAGCCTGGAGCAGGTAAAGCCTTCCTTGCAGTCTGTAGTCAGCTCTGTATGCCCCATGCCCAAATGGATCAGCACAGGCAGCTCTTCCTCAAAGGAAGGGTACATTATAGGTCTCTGAGACAGCTACAGCTGAGAACAGCACAAGCAGAGGGACTGTATCCCTGTCCTTCTAGCCATGCCTTCCGCAGCATGCATGACCGTAGGCTAGAATAAAGCACATCATCACCATCCTCATCCCACTGCACACAGCGAGACAGTTGCCTCCACATCCATGCACCCACAGAAGCATCTGTGGAAACATCCCATGGTATCACCAGGGTGGCTTCTTCTAGGGGCTAGGAGGGAAGCGAAGAAGGATGGAGGCAGTGCAGAATCCTGAGCCTTTGTTTCCCAGCACTCAGCAACATTGGATGCTGTCAATTAGGTAGCAGAGACCAGTCACTTCCCACTGTACCCTTGAGCTCTTGCAGCAATAGCAGGCACTCCTTTAACCTCTGGCATTTGCAGACAGGAAGGAGGCAGAACTCAGTCAAAGCCTACAGAAATGCAACCAGCTGAAGGAAAGACCTTCCCTTTGCAAGGAAGTAGTCCTCTAATGGGCCCCCCAGCCAGCACTTCTCTACATGAAGCATTTATTTCCTTCCCAGGCTCTCAGCTGGCTCTGCCACATCATCCATCCACCCGATCACAAGCAAAATGAGTCTGATGGGTGCCAGCCTGGTAGCACTCATGAGCCCTTTGTATCTCTACTCTGCCACACCATCAGGAAGCCCAGCCTGGGAACAATGCAGGACCATAACCACTTTAAATGCTTGTACAAGTCCAGACTCATGCATGCAGTTTGCCCTTCATTTTGGAGAGCTCCAGTACACTTCTGCAGGGGATGTATTCAAACTTACACTGGTTATAGCACATTCAAGTGGGCACAGGGTGATGTCTATGAAATGTATCACAAATGGACTGAAAAGAGCACACTAAGACACTGGTCTGAGCGGCAACATGAGCAAATCTGCAGCAACCTGGAGAGATCCAGTAGAGTCCCATGAGGACTCCAGAGTCTGCCACAGTGCTGCACACAGAACATGAACTCTCAGCCAAAGAAAGGACCAAGCCATTTTAAATGATGTTATTTTCCTGGAGTCCTGGCAGTGGGGAACTCCAATGCTGTTTGCAAGCTGTCCCAGAGCAAGACAGGCCCATGTCTGTCCACAGGCACAGCCAGCCTGTGTCAGTGCAGCCTTGTCCCCAGTGCCTCCACAAGCACGTACACAGATGCGCATCCCTCACTTGATCTTACAAAATAGTGTGCCAGGGACCAACTTCACCAAGTTTCTCTGTGCCTAGGGCCATACAAGAGGCTGGAACCACTCCTGAGAGTCATTATTACATCCAGTGGCTTAAACGGAACCCAAGCCAGCACCATTCAACCCAATGTGATCCATGACACTTGGAGCCGTCAGGCTCCCTGTTCAGTGTTACACAGCATCCTGGACTGTCAGCTTTAAGCTTTAAATACCAGGGATCTGGATCCCTAAAACTGTAAAGCCTGACCCCAAAATCCCAAGTATTTGGAGGGATTTTTTTCAGATTGTTAATGCCTGAACCCTCCGAGGTCTTTGACTTGTTTCCAGAGTTTTCCCTGCAATGATGATGTCTCTAATGACACTTTTTGTTAGAATCATTTTATTACTTTCAACTAAGAACTGAGATTTTCAAACACCTCTTGATTACAGTAGCGGAGAGTTTGCAACAGACACCCCAAATCCCAGGCTTTGCACTAAAACCCCTGTGAATCATTCTGGTCCAGTCCTGACAGCTGCTCTTCCACCCAAAAGGCTCCTGCCTTTTAAAGCAGGATAGCAGAAGGGAGGAAACCTGGAAAAGCACCATTTCTGAGACTACAAATTAAATCAGGAGGAACAGTCCCAAAACCCTCTCCTAACCTTGGTCACCAGCAAGCAGCTATTCATGAAACTCCCATCAAATTTGTTCAAATGGGAGCCAGTGGAAGAGACACATTGCTCCTGCCTTGCTAGGTTTTCTGCCAAGCTTGTCAGCAAGGCACACTCAGACGTTGCTGCTCAGTATAAGCAAACCTGACCTGACACCCTTTCCTTTGCATGGCTTTCTGGACATGCTCTTCTGCCTCCCACTGCCATCCCTAAATCACAAAGCCAACAGCATCACTTGCAAACTGCACACCATGCCAGAAGGAGCAAAGGTGTGCTCCCTCCCAGCCCCAGGCCTGCTGCCAACACTATCCCAATATGGGGCATGCAGGCAAAAGAGCTGCTGGAGGAATCCACGCCAAGCAGTGCTGAGCACGACCTTTCTGCTTTACGATGGTAACCTGAATCCTAAATATGGGATTTCTAGGCATGCATTAAAGCCATGAGACAATGGAGACAGCGAGGCTGGGGCTGGCTGCAAGCCAGCTCTGCACTAGCCCCACCAACACCCGATGTTTCCCATTTCCTTCTTTTTTTGCCCTAAGCCAGGAGGCAGGTGCATGCACAAGCTCAGCTGTGACCTGGGAACTATGCTTGGCTCGCACCCCATGGAAGGTGGATGCCCAAGAAGACCCGGAGAGGTGGTTGTCTTCCTCTCTCACTTGCTGTCTCTGATGAGCATTGCCTCTCCTTTAATTGGTTTCATTCATGGCAGCCCTTCTCTAGATGTAATTATGCCAGGCTCCCTCCATCTGGCTGTGCTCAGGAAGGGCCATTGCTCTGTGGTTTTATTTTCAGTCTTGATTTCTACATTAATCCCCCCCTCCTCAGCTCACATGCACAATGTCCAGGACCTCCTGAGCACATACAGGCACCAAATGAAGAGCAGGGTTTGTCCCTGGCTTTCTCCTGGATGGGGATGGTTGTTTTTCACAGGGAAAGCCCCATTCCTCAGTCTCTTTCTGTAACCACCTCCATCTCTCTACAATACCCTCATAAACCAGTCTTGTTGCACATACTCAAGACCCCAAGCAAGAGGATATAGCTTGATTTTGCCTGCACCCACAGACACAAAAATACCTCTGCTTGTCTTCCCAAGCCCAATAGCTAAAGGTAGCAATATGTCTGTTCAAGTTGACATGGACTGCTTTTCACATGAAGACAGCATTCAGTCCTACACAAACCAACGTGCTAATTTTCCTACCCAGGAATGCAGACAGGGTGAACAGAATTGAGCACAGGGATTAACAGACCTCAGCTCTGCAAGGGCAGCTCATAGCCGCATAGCTCAGGCTGCAAAGTGCCCAATGCACCCAGAAACATTTCATCCCTTGGGGTACATTACAAAGGTCCTTACACCTTCCTCAGCCAGGGTAGGTAGATCCTGGGGAGAAAACACAATGCTAAAGGAGCTGATGGTTTACTGAGAGACCAAACCCAGCGACGCAGACCCTGGGCAACCAAGCACCATCTGGTGACCGCCGGCTCCCAAAACAATAGCCCATGTTGGCATGTTTATGATAGAGACCAGAGGCGGATTCCCATTATCCCCATCAGATCCTGTGATGCGGTTTCAGGAGAAGGACCACAAGAAGCAGATGGGATGGCAGAAGAGAAAAGGACGCAGTGAGACAGACAGACAGGAGAGATTTATATGAAGCTAAAGCACATACCCATAAACATAGGATAAGTAAATAGCATGTAAGTATGAAATTAAATGTGGGGAATCCATGGCATCCAGTAATCAGTCAAATATCTCCTTTCACCTCTCTTTTCAGTTTAGCATTGGCATTTTAAAATGGGATATATATGCCAATAAGTAACCCTGTTGTATATTGTAACCCTGCAAATAGTGGCTGGGATCTGAGAGATTTGCCCCGACAGACAATTAATTTTTACAGTTATTTTTGGGCTCCCAGCTTTCGTGGAACACTGGCTGTCTGTGTTGGATTTTATGCCCCTGAAATGTATTTACAATGCATGGCATATGTATTGTGCATTACACACTTAAATCATTGCTCTTCATTCATCGCTTATAAAAAAAAAAAACCCAACAGATTGCAATACCCTGAAGCTCCAAATACTCCAAAATATTCCTGCTGCATTGTTTTGGGAGTAATACTATAAAATAATATTGTGATTTTTAAATAAAGGAGGGAAAAAACTGATCATGAGGAACATGGATTCCCAAGATGTGAGAAGAAGGGGAGTTTGGATTTCACACCACGATAAAATGAAAGAATTCATAAATAAATAGGGATAAAAGCTGAAAACCCCACAAAGGTTTATTTTTCTAAACAAGAACATAGCAATATTTTGTCACTTAAACAAAGGGAGGAGGGCAGGGGGAGGCTCCACATCCCCGGCTTGCTCTCTGCAACGGACAAATACTATCAGAAACAAAAAGCATGGCATAGTTAGCGGGAGCGGAGCTCAGCGCTTTACATTTAATTATATGTATTTAAGTTCCTTTTAGGGGAAGCCTTCTGCAATCATTGTCGGGGGGGGGGGAGGAGAACCTCCTCCCCCCCAACATGGTTTTTAAAGGCTTCTGTCATTGTTGCCTACGAGCCGAAGAGAAAGGCGCTTTCTTTGTCATCCGGGGGTTTATGGCAACACCTTAATGTGTCATTTTCCATAGGTGAAGCAGAGGCGCACAAAGCAGCCGCATGCCAACGCGTCCCCCCCTTTTCCCTGCCACCACCGGCAAAATAAATTGATGGAGGAACGCGGGGAGAGCGTCCTAATCCACCGGCAAAGCAGGCGAAGACGGTGCAGCGGGGTAAATACCGCACGTCTGCTGCCAAGCCCCGCGTGGGCTATTGTCCCACCACCCCTTTTAGATGTCATTAAGGATTTTTCGCATACAACCAAACGAGCGGGGAAGGGGGGTGTGTGTGTGGAATAAATGAACGTTGCTCGTTTTCCTACCCAACCGGTTGGAGAAGCCATGACGAGGCGGCGCGGGGGAAAAACACGCGGGGTAAATTAAGGAAGTATGTTAATTCGGTTAATATCACAGAGGGGATGGCGGGCGGCACGGGGAGGGGGGACAGAGGGAGGTGTGTGCGCTGATTTTCCGCCCGAAGGAGGTGGCAGAGAAAGAACTGGGGCATGCCAGCTCCCGTTATTGTTCTGCATTCATCGGTAATTAGCAAGATAAGGAGGGGATGGCGTGAGGGAGGCAGCGTGGCGAGGACAAGGCAGCGCTGCACCCTACTTCATGCCCATGCGGCCATCTTACAGGCGGCGCTTGCCTCCCGCAAAATGGCCGCCAGGGCCCACGCTGCCTCATGCCAGCGGCCAGCCTTGCCCCAGCGGGCTCCCCTCAGCCTGGCTGAGGTGGCTGGCACCCGGCGGCAGGTGGCAGCGGTGGCAGCCATCCCGCTGGCACATAGGGAAAGGGGGGCACTGGGACCAAGGGTGTCGCCATGGCAGAAGGGCGGCCATCTTAGCGTGGGCTGCACTCATGGCGCCAAGGCGCTGGCTGTGCAGCACTGCCACAGGCTTCCTGGCTGGAACAATCATGGAATACTCCTCCTTCACAAGGCAACATTTCCCAGGGCCTGCACCCTTGCTATGGTTTTCCCCTCAGACACAAGCGGTGCAGGAGCTAATGCAGGGTTAGCCCTGTTTTTGAGGTAAAATGTGCCCCAGTAAGTCCCTGAAGCTGCTGGGCATTGGGCTGGCCCTGGGAGACATGGACTGAATAGGTACAGTGAGATGGGGACAGAAACACCAAGAGCCAGGAGGGGAAGCATTGCCTGAGAGGCACTGGGGAGCAAGTTATAGACAAGTTCTGTCTTTCCATGGCCAAACCAAAATCAATCCCAAACCAAAACTGCAGAGATACCGGTAAAGATGTGAGCTTCCTAAATCCAAATTTAAACCAGGATCGGTTAGAAAGAAAAGGCATAGTTAAATGGGCATCACAGACAAAGCTACACCAGCACTTCCCACTGCATGGGAGGTTTACAGCATTGTTCCACTCTGCACATGAGCAATGCCAAATGCCAACCAAGGGACCCTCCTCCTTGATCCGGGGCTGTCCTTACAACACTTACAGCAATTACTCACATTAAAGCAGTATTTGGAAGGATTTCAGGTGTCTTTAGCCACGACGGGGCTATTTCACACCACACAATAGGCACACAATGGAAGCTGGGCATTGCTCCGGTGCTGTGCAGAGAACCAGAGCATGAGGGTGACTGCAACCGCACGCAGGCAGGTCTGTGTTATACATCTCGGTTAGACAGTGAAACATAAGGGATGGCAGGCTAGCTGCTCCACTCCGGGGTTGTCTACACGGAAAACCACACCATTATAATGACAGCACTATAGGTCAACTGCTACTGCTCCTCACCATGCTGGTGCACAGCTCCACTCTGATGCTACCTTTCCCCAGTTTAGCTTTAACTGACATAACCGGTATACAGGAGAGTCCTGCCTTCTGCCAAAGGAAACATTTGTGGAGGTTGTGCACACACAGCTCCTTGCTTTCAAATCCACCCCCCAACCGTGCGTCTGTAGCTAGACCTGCCCCTCGGCTAACCTTTCTGTACTGCGCACACTTCTGGGCTGTTCACAGTGCCCGTGAAACACTATTACACCCTGCTTCCCTTGGGTGCTAATCCTGCTTGTCAACCCAAAGGCAGAAGCAGACGGTGGCTTGGCATTTTGATTACGTTGTGATCTGTTTGAACCTTCCAGACTCTTTTGATGTCTGTGCAAATTTGAAAGGGGGAGCCTTCATCCTCCACAATGAAACTACGCTATCACATGGTGAAAACATCTCGGGACTCCTACGTCCATAGCCCCGGCTAGAACAAGAGCAGGGAGGGGAGGTATAGATCCTCCAGGAAGAACCTGAATTTCAGACCAACCAGTTCTGGCCCTGAATGGAGAACACCACGGGGACAGCATGCATCTTCAAACAAATGCATGCGTAAGGGCAGTGTGCGCATGCACAGAGACACCAGATTTATACAAATAGATGCATTCATAGGAAAATGCAAATAGCATCCTCTTCCGTCCCAGGCTCCCTTCGAGCTCCTGACATCCCAAGGTTTCAGAGGAGTACAACCAAGCCTCAGATCAAACATTAGCCCTGCGGGGGTTCCCTCAGGGAAGCAGCCGTGCACGGGGGTCTTTTCCCCGCTTCCATGCGAGGTTTCCCGACCCGGCCTTCCTTGGGTGCTGTGCTCTGACACACGTTCAACATACGTGCACATGCAGAGCCTTGCTAAAAGGCACTCTGGGAATTGAGCTCTGCTTCCTCCTCCTTCTAAATCAATTGTTATAAACCAGCTTTTGTTTTATTTTTAACAAAGCAACAGAAATACCCTCCATGCACAGCCCTCTCAGCTCCCACAGCCCTGTCCTTTGGCACAAAAAGCTGCCCAGGGCCCTGAGGACATGGGCGTGGGAAGGCAGCGGGGTAAGAAAGACCAGGAGAGGCTGCTTTCTGGTGCACAGAAATCCACTCCTCCTCTATTGAGCCCATTGCTTGGCAGGCAGCAAGGCAGCGGGATGGGAAGAGGGCTGCATGGGGGTTAAGGCACTCCCAACCTATCCAGCCCAATCTCTGGCTGGCACCTTCATCCCCTGCCCATTGAGATGCCCACTTCCAACCTGCTTTTTACCTTGTGCTCTGCAAACCATGGTTTCTTTTGCTCTTTGGTACCAGCAAGAGGTGAACCCCACATCACCATTGCAGCAATCAATGGGATGACATGCAACTTGTGACAGCCTGAGTTCTCTGCCTGCCTGTGGCACACCACTGTCTCCAGCATAGCCGAGGACCTGTGCCTCCTCCTGCTGTCCCGCTCTCCCAGGTCCAGGACTAAAGACATATGGAGACATTTCTTGATGTAACCTATCAGTGAGTGAGTGGCAGCTGAGCAGGTACCGAGCAAGATGTGGGGCCAGACAGCAGCCAGGGGGGAAGGTAGCGGGTGGAGAGAACGTGCCTCGGGAGGAATACTCACAAAGGGCTGCTTTCATTAATAAAACATTCCCCCCTTCGGTCGCCTTTTGATTTGGGTGTAAGAATTAACCCCATCTGCCCAACAGCACACTACCTACCAAGTCATCTCTGCTGAGGAAGGCTGTCTGACGTGTCCGTTCAATTGCTAAGCTTCTCCCTGCCTACACTCCTCAGCTCTTCATGCACCCTCCAAAGAGCTCACCAGCCTCACTGGGCCAGCCTTATTGAAGAGATCCTCTACCCACAACATAGATTAGACCCAGTGAAAATAGGCTTAGTGGAAATACCATTTCACTATTAATTCCCCCCCCCCATCCTGCCTGCCTTCACACTCTTTCACACCCGGAAAGCTTATAACAAATCCCAGTCACCTTTTGCCCCCGCTAACTACTGCTTCAGTCTTTGCACTGCATGCCTTCTACTGTGAGTAGAGAGCCGGGCAGAGGGTGATACTTATATATATATATATATATATACACAGACATCAATATCTAGTCAGCATTGGAGGTGTTCAGCCATGGAACACAAATCTCCCTGCACAGCACCTTGCCTTGGCACAATACCCCAACCAGTCCCTCTCCTCTGTGATTGCAACGCCTGGTCCTTGGGCATCAGCAGAAAGTTGCAGCAAATCCTGCATTGGTTTAAGCATGATCTGTCCATTCAAAACTGGTGGGGGGCTGCTTTTACATCACTGAGACATTTCTATTCTCTTTCTGTTTCAAGTAAAACCCAGATGCAGAGATGCCTTCGAACAGACAGCCCCTTCATTTTTCTAGAGGTGTGCTTTAATGAGTGACTCGCCTTCCAAAAAGGGGCCGGCAGAGGGGAAGGACGGCAGATTCTCCACACAAATTCAATAGCTGGTAGGTTGCCATGGGCTTAAGCATTTCTTTGCACACATGAAGGGAAGGGACTCCAGAGCACTAAGGGTTTTGCCTCCCATGAGTTATAGCTCTACCCTTCAAGAGCGGAATAAATGCTTTATCCCATTGCAGCCTGAGATGTATTCTACATAGATGGATTGATTTCCCCTATTGTTCTTAATAAATCCTGGTGCATGAAGAAACTCACTGCACAGCCATTTTTCCTGCCTTGTTCTACCTTGCAGAAGTAATAAGGGTCAGATGTGACTGCAGTGGGAAGCAAAGGCCGTATGTGAGGCAGTACTTTGCTGGATGCAGTGGGTGTGCTTGCAGGGGCCCAGTGGGTACAAAGCAGCACCCTTTTTCTCTGTGTATTCCCCCTTCTTTCAGTCTAAGATGAGGAAAAGGGGAACCATGGCTGGGTACCACAGCATTGGCATGGCTGTGAGGGGAGCAGCCACTCTACAAGCTGAGCCTGCACAAGCCGCCCTGCTCTCCACAGGGAAAGGCAAAGCTCCAACCAAAGATCTCACTATGATAAATACAAGGCTGAGCCCTGCACTGCCATAGAGCCTCCATGGGCACAGCCTGCTCCTTGCCTGCCCTGTCCCTCAAACCTGCCCTTGCCTACAACCCAGCAAAGAGAAGTCCATCCTGCCAGCCTGGGGGCTCCTCTGGTTCTTAAGAGCCAAAAAGCCCACCGAAAACACCAAACCACTCCCCCATCAATGACCCCAAACTGCATAATTCAGACCCCCCGGTTGTGGTTTAAAGGCCCTCTCCCTTCCTACTGTCTCAAGGTTGACACCCATCCTCTTTCCCTGCTCCAGGATGGTGTTTGCTGGCCACAGCGTTATTGGTGCCCAGCAAGGAAGTGCTGCTGGGCTCCAGGAAGCAGGTGGCTTTGCACTGACCTGCCTTGGCCACCTGCCTCCAGCTCCTTCTAGGCTCCCTGGATTATCGCTGCTGGCTTTCTGAAGCAGCAGCTAACAACTGGCCCTGCTTCAAGAGGCTGGCTGGGAAATTTGGCTGTGGGAAGGGAAGCTGGGATTAGGTAAAAGAGCTGATCTCCCATGCATGAGTTGGACTCGATCCTTCAGCAAGACTCCCAGGGACTCACCTCTCCTTGCCCAGGTGGAGACGTCCCAGCCCTTCCCAAGGCATCCCACTCCACGAACTCACAGTCAGGTCTGATTAAGGAAAAGAGAATTTGTCTCAATTAGAAAGAGGCTCCCATATACATGAATGGACATCAAGTAATTACTGCATGTCACTCACGGCTGGAAGAGAGACCTGAAATTTGGGGCCGTGTAAATTTGCACACACAATTGCGAGTGAGTTACGAACCTTGGCATGCTTCAGAGCATACCTTGTGCGAGTGCTTTCAAGCCCATCCCCGCAGCTAAAATACACCCAGGCACATAAAATACACCCAACCATGTAAAATACCCCCAGCCATGTAAAATACACCCAGCCACATAAAATACAGCCAGACACGACCCTGTTCTCTAACAAGGAAATAAAGCCGAGCAGACCTGTGTTGCCAGAGCCCAGAGAGCAACACTGTCTCTTTAATTTTCTCCCTGGCTATCTCATCCTTTACACAAACTCTTTCCTCCCCGTGGCTTCTTCCAGCCTGGTGGGCAAAGTGGGAAAACATCATTAGGGAGGAAAAATAATTTAGTTTGTTAATCAGTATCCAGTGGTGGGAAACAAGAAAGACAGAGAGCAGGGCTGGCGGTTAGGGCTTAGGAAGGGCCAGCACAAAGCCCACCATTCATGACATCTGGGGCTGGGATTCTCATTGAATTAAACAGACACAAAGAGCAGAGGCATTTCATGCTCTCTTCACAAGAATTATCATATCTCCCTGGCACTAGGAAACCTTCAGCACAGGAGTGGGGGAGAGAGAGAGAGACAGAGGGGAAAGCGGGCAGGCTGGGTAGAAATATGGGGCAGGGTAGAAGAGGCTTTGTTCCAGGGTTGGATTTATGGATGGGATGCGGCGCGTTGCTTTGCGGGGAGAGACAAGGCCCTGGTGCGCTGGGTCTAATAAGAATCAGCAAATGTGAAACAGGGGGCCCCTGTGTACCATGAAGCAGGGAAACCCGCGTGTGACAAGCCAACAGAATAACCGCTCGCGTCTCAGGGCTGTGAAAGGATGCTGACGTTCCTACGAGATGTGTCGTCTTGTGTGTGTGTCAGCGAGGAGGGGGGAGAAGGGGAGCGCCGAGGAGTATAAACAAGAGACCAGGCAGCATCATTCAGTCATGAAAATTAATTAGCTAATGTGCAAACCATGGCTGCTGCTTCTCACTGCCCTGCGAGCGTTCCTCATAAAGCCATGGTGTGTGTGGAGCCTGTGACTGGGAATGACAGGGGCAGATTAGGCAGCTCGTTGGGACACAAGAAACCCACAGCCTGTGCAAAAAAAAGGTGAGGAGGGGGCATTCAGGATCCCTGGGGGAGGAGCAGAGCCCAGGGACCAGGAGAAGTTAAAATGAGGGAGACCAGGCACCAAGCTGAGACCAGGCATCACAGTGCTGCAGTAGCATAAATTGGCATGGATCTCAAAACCCACCTATTAACAGGGTCTGGTGGACAGCAAAATCATGTAGGGTTTAGACCATGAGCTCTCTGGGGTCAGACCTGTCATGTCCTGCAGGCTCACACCATGGAGGCCCGTCCTACTTAATCTCTGGGCATCACCAGAGGATCTGCTTTAAATACTAATTGCTCCATGACCAAGACCTGTGAGCTGCTGGGACCTTACCCACAGCATTACCTGCGGGAAGAGGGGACAGATCTCTGACCTCACATCCCCAGGGCAATTTGACCTCGTGTACCAGTGCCACAAGCAGATATTCATACCTAGTGAAGATGAGAAACTCCTGACCAAATCCATGTGTCCCATCCCCAAGCTTTCAGATCCCACTACAATACTATGCTTATTCTTTGCTGGGAACAACCATGGGAGAATGAGGGTACATGCAGCAATTACCCAGGGAAAAAGGGCACAAAAAGGGAATGAGGAGATGCAGAAAGAGATTGGAAGGGAGAAAAATAAAGACAGAAGCCTCTTCGACGTGGGATGTGTGTGGTGAACAAGGAACGTGCTGGAAACAAAGGGATGCAAGGAGAGAGGAGAGGCTGGGATGGGCATCTCGGTAGACATGTAGGTAAAAGTTGAAAAGGAGGCACTAATTAGCACCTAGACCATCACTTTCCATTAATAGCTTGTCACCATTTCCTTGATGTTGCTGAGAGCAAGGAAGTTGGTATGTGTGATGCTTACCTGTCTCTATCTCATTAACAGAAGTCAGGGTGAGAACAGATGTTTATTGCCTGCATCGAGATAGACAGGCCCTTTGCTGAACCGAGATGCAGGAGAGAGGGGGAAAGTTATGAAAAGGATGCTTGTGAAACACAAGACCATCCCCACACAATGGAAACCCAAACATAGGACACTCAGATACCACTTAGATACGATGCAGGAATAGCCCCAGGCAGGTATCAGGCTCGAGGAGTCCACAAGGCAAAACCGCTAGGTCAAATCATTATAACCCAGGACAAATACACTGCTGGCTGGAGGGAAATGCTCTGGTATCAGCACAAGGTATGTGCAAGGGGCCATGACTGCATTAAACCCAGGAAAGTAAAACAAAAGACTGCTTAATTCCCCAGGCAAATTTGCTGAACCAGAGCCCACTCTGCTAGAAAACACACAGCCAAATGCCTTGTTGAAAGTCGAATGGAGAAACCTCCCCCCAGTCAACAAGGGAAAAAGAAAGCCACAAAAAGCCATTTCAAGCAAAGATGAATCTGCATCGCACACAACCACCTCCAGAGTAATTCTTCCAGCAGTTAAAAAACCAGAGATTAGATATCCCATGTAATAAACAAAGGCCTCTCCTTTCCATCCAACATGTGCAACAGCTCCTGTTAGCGACACTGGCAAGAGGCAGTGTGCAAGGCAAGGCAAGGATGCCAGTCAGCAAGTACCTATGAGATGGTAGCACACATATGCTGGTGCGTGGGAACGTTCCTAGGGTCCCCCTTGCTTCCACAAGCACACAGATTCACTACTCAAGACTCAGGTTCCTCAAGAGCAGAAGCCCAAACCTCCCAAGGAGTGAATGAGGCAAAACCAAAGGCAAAGAAAACATCAAGGCTGGGGCTGAAGGAACAAAGGCTTCCTCCTCTCATCTTGGAAACATCTTAGCCATTTAGCTCAGATCAAGTGTAGGCTCTGTTGACTTCCCCATCTATTCAAACAAGCACTGTCAATAGTCTGATAGGTCTTTTCTGCTCTACAGCTTCCCTATCCCTGTATTTGCTGTCCCCGACCAACACAGTTAATGCCACATGCAGAAATACTGCCCTGAAGAGCCCTCATTTAGATTGCATGGTCAAGCACTTCAAAGTTAGGAAGTGTCCAATTTATGGCTGTCCGTGCAACCTTAATTCCACCTCAATGTGCAGTCACCCTGCCCAGGGAAAGAGGGAGCGAGCTAAAAATAGGCTGTGACTGTGTCATTACAGCCTCATAAGGGCAGGGAGAAGCAGGATGGCCAATCTGAAAGTGGATACCCCCCGACTTGCCAAGCGCTTGCTTTGGTGCCTTTAGAGCCATGCTCATTTTTAATATACAGAAATCATGTGCGTTCTAAACATACAGAAAAATGCATTATTTATAGCTAATAAATAATAGATTGTTTATATAAGCAAAAAGAAAAACAATTGTAGGCAAGTGTAACAAAATTCCCCTCCCTCCACCCTGCACCCATCCCTGCCTTCGTCCTGCATGGGTACAGTGATTTCAAGCCCTGAGTCTCGGCACAGGTATCTGCCACTATGAAATCAGGACTAATGCTATCTGGCAGCGGCAGAAGGCTGCTCTCCTGGGGCTGGCGGGAAGACGGACTGCTGGGGCTGGCAATGCCCAGGCCAGTGCACTCACACCCGCCTCCCTATGCTTGTTCCTTCCAATGCCAGCACCCAGAGGAGTTTTCTCCCAGGAGATGGGGCCATGTTGGAAGAATAGTGAAAGGGAGTCATGGATTTGGCTATAAGTGTCCTCCCACCTTTCCTGGCTGGTCCAGAGCTCTGCAATCCAGTGGTGGGAGTCCAGGGCTTCACCCTGCTCATGGTTTGCTATTACTATTCCAGGGAAACAATAAATTCCAATTTTTTCCTTTCTCTTTCCCCCAAGGGGCAAGCAAAAGGAAATCACGATTCCGAACAATTCATAATTCAGCTAAACTTGAAAGGAATTTAAGGGACAAAGAATAGGCATTTCTTGAGCTGAAGAGCTTCCCCTGGCCGAATTTCAAGGGCCTGCAGCAAACAATGGGAGTGTCAGAGGTGCTCCAAAGGGAAAAAAAGTTCAAGAATCTTTACAATAAAAAGTGTTAGGCAACACAGAGGTCAGAGCCAGCTCCTCCTATAATAAATAGCATGACTACCCTACATTAACTATAGGAGACATTTTAATGCAGTGCCTCGGCTTCGTGCTAATTATACTTTTTTCACCATATTTTGAACCTAAGGAAAAAAATGTCATCAGTTAATTATAACAGATGAGGGAGTGTGAAGACTTCCTCAATAAATAATGCCTTGAGATCTCATATCCAACAAGCTGGTGCTCTGTTCTGAAGGTGCCCAGAAATATGTCCTCTCAGGAAATATATCAAGAAATGATGGTCCCATAAGCTGGCTTTGTTTCCAAGCCTTGATTTTCGGCCCAATAATTAAGTGTTTTTTATGGACTGGGGAGAGTAAAGGTCGTGGGATTGCTGGAATGGCGCCAGATAGAGTCAATGTTGAAAAATAAATAAATCTCTAAATCAAAATGAGATACAAGAGACCTCAGCAAATGCTCCCTACGGCTGCACAGCCGAGCACACAGAAGCGATTCAGTTTCTGGACCCAGGTCCCATCCTTCCTTCTCTCTCAGCATCTCCACAGGAGCCTGGCACGGACATAAAGAGCCTGGTTTGAATGAAACCAAGCCACTGCTGCCAGCCGGGAGCCAGCCGCCACCATCCACCTGCCTTGAGGAGAAGAGACTCCATCCTGCTGCTGCCATGCCACCCTGGGCTCAGCCTCCCACTGCACGCCACTGAGGCTGGTGGGTGCCTGGGTCGTTATGTAGGTTCCTCAACTAAACCATCTTTCTTTCAGCTCCCTTCCCCACCCAGCACCCCTCACTTCCCCCTCTGAAGAGCCTGGATTTGGCGTGGGAAAGATGTCTTTGGGCTTTTCACAAATCCAGTATCCCCTTGAACCAAAACCAATTAGCCTGGCCCAAGGTCCTGCCATTGAAGGACTGTCCCTTCTTTTCAGACCCCCGCGGGCTCAATTGCTCTAAGGAGCCTGGATGTGAATGAGCAAAGCCCACTTAAAGTGGTACTTAAGGCCAGACCAGGGTGAAGGAGAAGAAAAAGCCTCTATAGGAACAGCAAGCCGAGTTTCCAAGAGACAGCTAACTGCCGGAGATTGTGTTCTTTTGCTCCCTTCTATTTTCTTTCTTTTACCCCCACTCCTGAGCTTTCAAGGCAAATGCTCCAAACCAAACCCGAGCCCCTGAATAACTATCAGACAGCACCTGAAAACCTGAAAGCCAGAGCCTGTCCCAACTCCTTGCAGGTGCTGAGAGCCCAGCGGTGGGCAGCGTGATGCCTCAGCTTCATACCGGCACAAGCTCTGGTCCTGAACATGCGCCCAGAGGGATGGAGAGAAAGAGGGTGAGCAGCCTGAGATTATGCTTTTCCAGTTGGGATCTTGGCAAATGCCTTCTTGGGCTCACGGGCATGAAACACTGAAATTCCCAACCTAGAAAAGGCAACTCCCGGCACCATGTGGCAAGGAAGCCAACGGGGTGACCACGCAGCCATCTTATGCTTGCAGCCCTTGAAGCCTTCCAGAAGCTTAGAGAGATCAAGGGGCCTTGATGTGGCAGCACCAGAGGCCCCTTAGTTACACATGGCACCCACGGCATGAACCGTGTGCATGCACGGCCACATGACAAGCACCAGCACCTCAGCATTTGCAGCTAGGAGAAACACCATCACCTGCGTTGGTGCCAAATTAGCACCTTCCCTCCACCCAGACATGAGAAAGCGTGTTTCCAGCACCTCCCCCGTGCACAAGCAGCACCCATCCACAGACACAGCTGGGGTGGATGCTCCAAGCCTCTGAGCTCTGCCCCTTCTGCAGTGGCACGGACAAAGCCAGGGCAGAACAGCAGGTAAAGGGAGGCACCGTGTGCCTCCAGCAAGGATGCGGGGAGGGAGTGGGAGCCAAGACAGACAAAAGAAATGGTTGAGCCTGGCCTCAAGCGTTGAACCTTCCATTGCCAGGTGATTCCACAAAAATGCCCATTGATGGGATTTCATCCATAACTGAGCAAGAGGGTTCATCCTGAGGTGGCTCCTTTGAATTGCAGGGACAGAACAGACCCTTCTTCACCTACTCCTGTGCCCAGGAGGGTTTGGATTCCCAGGTATCTGGTACAAACCCACCTTTACCTCATGCCTCAAGCCTAACTCACTGTGTGGTGACCAGGTTTTAGGAAAAGATGGGAAATAATGAATTGGAACACACAATGTCCCAGGGCAACATTTCCCTGTGGTGAACCCACAAATGATGTTTTCCATTTATCCCTCCAATGGCACACACCAATTCTTCTGTTTCTGGCTCCCTCTGCCCATCCCCAGCTCTGCCTGAAGAACAAAGAGAACACGGCCCAGCTCCAGAAACCTCACCCATGCCTGGCCTACTCTGCATCCTATCGCTCTGCTGGGACTTCCACCGAGAAGAGAAAGCCACTGGAAAGGGTTGGGAATGCCATGACCTGGGCTCTCCTCCCAGCACAGCCAAATAAGATGCCTTCCCTTCTGGATTTGGGCTGCGCAGGGGAAAAGATCCATCTGAAGCCAACAGCTACACAAACAGGACAAAGAGCTAAGCCACAAAGCGACCTGTGTGCGGCCAAAATCCATCCCTGGCCCAAAGATGGACCTTTGGGAACCCTTCTTTCACCACAACGCTTAAAAGACAGAAAGCAGAGCCCTGGCAATGGGCTGCCAGGGATCCTCCAACTGCAGCGGGTACTTCACATGCAGGGATTTACTGGGGGGCTTTATCCGCTTCCTTGCCCCCCACCCATGAGCACACGAGCTGGGGATGCCTGTACCACCGTCACCCACCACTCACTGCCACCTCCCTTGTTAATGGAGGGGGGGATCACCTCCAACCTCCAACACCGCGGGTTCACACCAACAATGGGGTGAAAAGGAAGAATTTAAGCACCCACAAAATCCAACCACGGTTCCTCTCTCCTAGAAACTAAAGGCCAAATGGCCCCTTCCCTGCCTCAAACCCCTTTGAGGGGATCTGCTCGGGGGGTGAGTGGACCAGAAAAGGGCTGAAAAACACCTGAAAAATGGGCTCAGAACAGGTGATTTGGGGCAGATAAAAAATGGAGAGGAGTCAACGGTGGCTCCTGAGCAGCTGATGGAACAGCAAGCTGAAAGAGCTTGCATGGATCCTTTGTAAGAGTTCACATGTAGACAGGGATTTCCACACTTCCATTTTATTTCATGAAATTATATATCTATGTATTTATACACACACACACAAAGACATTTATTATATGTGTGTGTGGGTTGGGTTTTCTTTCCCCTCGGATCCTCTTTTGATATTTCACCTTTTGCAATTACAAAAGGCAGGGACAGAAATACCTCCTGGGTTGTGCCAGTGCAGAAACACTCCCACCAAACAGATTGTCTCTAACACGCTGGTCGAATGATTCCTCCTGAATTATATTCATTAGGAATTTGAATGTTTCTTTCCTCCATCCCCCATCAAATCATTACTCCGGAATAAATGCATTCATCAACCACCTTGCTCAGTTCCCCCCCTGCTTTGTTCAGTCGAGTTTTAAAGCATCTCCACTGAAACCGTTTGCACCTGACTCGATGCTAACGCATGGAAGGGGAAAGGGGGGGGGGGGGAGAATAAATAGGAGAAGAATTGAAGTGCCACTCACAATATGGTGGAAATAACTGGGAAATTATCCCTTAAAAATAAGCGACATAATTAAGAAGGGAAAGGGCTACATTCCCTCCTCCCCACCTCCGATCTCTTCCACAATTTCTGGGATTGCATCGAGCATACATATTCCAGATGGGCTGGAGAGAAGGAGGTTGGTTCTTAATGACACGTCTTTCGCTGCCTTTGGAATGAATGATTCATTCGGATCTCGCCGAGACTCTGTGCCACAGTTGAGTTACATTTCTAGAAAATCCGTATCTTTAATTCTGGCGCTGCGTGTGGGACCCAGCAAATCATGGAATTACTGCTGTAACTTCGGATTAGTAACGCTTTCTAAATGATAGTCTAATTCCAGGCCTTCATGCTTTTCAGTGTTCACTCTCACATAGCCTTTTCCCTGGGAGGCTTCCTGCGGAATTAGTGCTGGCGTCTTCCTCTTTCTCTGCCCTTTTTAATTTCTCCAATGACTTCTCATTAGAATATATAATAACAACAGCTCCTCAGAACTTTTCTTTCGCCTGGTATAGCCCAATTCATGCTGAGATTCTTTTTTCTTACTGTGGTTATGGCAGTGCTTTGCTGGCCCTGGAAGGGTGCACAGGCATGTTTAGCTTGGCAGGCCTACGTGGCATCTGATGCTATTCCCCCATGCAGAAGAAGGTGGAAAACCTGTCTCGGAGCGGCACAGGGCTCCCACCTCTCATTGTGGGTGTGGGGAGCTCAGCCCTAAGGTGCTACCCTCATTCCTCAGCAAGGAATGCCTAGCTGCAGGGAAAAGGCTGGGGCAGGGAACCCATAACCCGCTTCTAGAGCAGTGGGAGCACGGCACCGCCTCTCCCATCCCTCCCCATCTCCAGCAGCATCTTCTGGGGGGCAGAGATCCTGCAAACACCGCACTCCAGACCCAGACACTGGAAGCTTTTCCTCCGCAGCTGTCACGGCCCGGTGTGTGTTCGTGGCAGCACAGGGATGATCCCTGCGGGATGGAACCGCCACCGCCGGGCTAGGGGATGCCGGCGGTGCCCCACTGGCTGTCCCGGGGTGCCGGGGAGCCCGGGGAGCCCGGCCACAGCCACGGGCGCTCGCCCCACGCCAGCGGGAAAACGTGCGGGGAGGCTGGCGGCGAGCGCGGTGCTTTGTGTCGCCATGGGAACAGAATGCAGATGTGCCAATTGCTTTTCTTTTTTTCCCCCCTTTCTTTTCTTTCTTTCTTTCCTCCCTTTCTGTCTTCCTTTTTCTTTTTCTTTTCTTATTTAATATTTGCCACACATTGAAATACGTTTTCTATCTTAACTTCTGGGGCTTGCAGCGGAGGGTGAAGGCAGGCTTTGTGCCTTGCCAACCGCTCGGCTCCCAGAAGAAGCCCCCAGTCGGGCGCCTGGATTCTGGAGGGGTGCCCCCAGCAGCGGGACCCTTGCCCTTGCATCTCTCTCCTCGAAGAACATCCACTTCTCCCTCCCAGCTACGGACAAAAGCAAGAGCCACCGCACAGGAAAAGTGATCACATTATCATCAACTTGACCTTCCGCAGGGAGGCCGGGATCAGACCCGGAGCCGAAAAAAAGAGAGAAGAATGGAGAGAGGAGAGAAGAGGAAACATCCAAAAGCCGGGGGTAGGTCGAGATCTGGAACGGGAGGGTGATTTACTTTGGGAGGGCGCTCGCTCCCTCCGTCCTCCCCGAGCCGCGCACCCTGCAGCCAAGGAGCGCATTCGAGGTGTGTTTAAGCCAGGGTTAACCCCCGGGTTTCTCTGGCAGTGAAAGCATCCGCGCAGGGCTTGCCTCCCTGTCCCCGGCCCCAGCCCTCCCGCCCGCGGAACCCCCTGCTGCCGCTGCCCGGAGCGGCCCGACGGGGCGGGCGCGGAGCTGTAGCCCTTACCTGGAGCTCCGCGGGTGGTGGGTCGGGCCGTCTCTGCTCCTCCGGTCCCGGTGCGGCCGCTTCCCCCGGGCGAGCAGGTCTGGAAGTCATTTCTACTTTCGGTTATCTAGCTTTATGATGGCTCCACAACACTCATACAGCTAGATAACCAAAGACAGAAACATCCCTCCGTCGGGGATGCCGGCCATCCGTCCGTCCATCCGTCCGTCCGCTCCAGGGTGCGGGCACGGCCGGGGCAGGGCGGCCGGGGTCTGCCCACCGGGAACCACACACACACACAGAGAAAACGGGGAGGGGGAGAAAATAGAGAAAAAACGATAAATAGGAGCGGAGAGAACGAGTCGGGGCAGAGCCGCGGCACCGCCGGCTGCGGAGCGGGCTGCGGAGAGCCGGGCCGGGCCGTGCGGGGCTGAGCTGGGCGGTGCGGGGCTGGGCTGAGCTGAGCTGAGCCGAGCCGTGCCAAGCCCGCCCCGGTACCGGCCCGGGCGAGCGGCGCCCGCGCTCCCGCCCCGCTGCCCAACTTCTACTCCCCTCGCATGGTAATCGCCCCCTTTGGGAAGTGACGTCACACCGCGCACAGCCAATCTTCGACCCCGCATTTAAATCAGCGCCCCCTTTCCCGCGCTTTGCAGCCAGCCCCGACCCGATCGGGATTGCGGTGGGTCGCGCAGCGGCTGGACGGGGCGGGCCGGGCCGGCACCGCACGGATCGGGACCTGCCCTCCCCCCTCCGTGCCTCCCCTCCCTGCCTGCGCCGAAGGGGCTGAGCCGCGGGGCTCTCTGCCTCCCTCCCCTGCCCCGCCGTGCCCCCGTGGCAGCTCCGTTGGGCCGGCAGCTATGGGGAGAGGCGGCGGCAGCACCGCACGGCCCGGCGCGGGGACCCACCTGCAGTAACTTCCCTCTGCCTATCCTTGACGCTCCTCTCTGCCTTTGCTCTCTACCTTCTCTCCCTTTCCACGGCTTTTCCTTTTTCTCCTCATTTTCCCTTTCCGTCCATTTTCCTTCCCTTTTCCCGTCCCCTTCTTTTCAGCCTTTCTCTGCCCCCCCCCTCTCAACGATACCCCCCCTACTCACCGCACCCCTCTCACACCTTCTCCTCCCCCAGCACCGCCCGCCCCGTCCGGCCTCTGCACCGGGGCGCCCTTGAGGCCCTTTTCCCCGCAGCCAGACACGGGGCCCTCCCGTCCTGAGCAGTACCCGGGGGCTGGGGACGCGCCGCGATCCTGCACCGATCCTCTCTGCTGCCCTTTTCCCCCTTGTTTTAATTATATCCTCTCCAGGTTCTGCTATTTCCCTCACAGTTTCTTAACGCCATATGCGTGTAGGGGAGAAGCCGGTATGTACAAATACTAACGAGAATAATAACGAAATGTCAGGAGGTGACTATGATTATCTGGGGTCTTTCCTGACCTATCCCTCACTAGAAAGAATATATAAATAACAAAAATAACAGCTGTAACCCCTCGCTTGTTCTAAGCATCGCCTTCCTTTAAATCCGAGGCAAGGGAAAACGTGACCGCTTGCCAAACGAGGGATCCGCGAAACGAAGCGGTCGCGGCTGGAGCAGCCGCGGCGGAGCGCAGCCCTCCGATCCTGCCGGCTCCCGGCGAGCTCCGCTCGGGTTATTTATTTCTTTCTCTCCTCGCCTCCCCCTCCCGCCGTATCCTTAAAGGAAAAATTAGGAATGGAATAAATAAAATCTACCGACTCAATCAGGCTAAAAGCTGCAGGACCAGCGCTGCCAGCCCTGCTGCTCTCGCCGCCCGGCGAGCCTGGCTGCTACCCGGCTCCCGGGAGCTGCTGCTTCCCTGCCGTCTCCTGCCTAACGAGAAACGAGCCCTGGAGTGCCCCTGCCACCCCGACGGGGCTGGGGAAGGTAGAGAGAAATCTGTATTCTGTCCCCAGCCCCCTGGTGCCTTGCTCGGGAGCGCGCTTGGCCAGGGCTTATTTTAATCTGCCCTGAAAAAGGGGGGTAAAAAAACCTGCCACGGGTCGGATTCTATCATTTTCTGTCCCTGGATTTTCTCCTAAATTCTCGCTGTCGCTGTTGGGGTGATCGCTGCCAGTACGCTCCCGGCCAGGCAAGAGAAGGTGCCCGCTCCCCCCACTGCCTCCACGGGGCAGCCCAAGGATGCGTGGCCGGCGGAGCCGAGCGGACATGGGGGGTTCGTCTGGGCTACGGCCCGCTCTCAGCTTCCCCTCACTGGGGGAGGCCGTGTTACTCAGCCGGGGGAGCAGCGTGGGGCACCGCCGACAGCTTTCCCCTCTCCCGGGGCCGCTCCGGCGGAAATCCTGTCCCTCTCCGGCCCCGCTGTCCCTGCGGCAGCAGCGGAAGGGCCCAGGCGGGCAGAGCCAGCCCAGCCGAGCCGCAGCTCTGCCCGGCTGCTGCCGTGCGAGGTCTGCTGCTCGCAGCACCGAGCCCCCGGGCCGCCGTGCTGCTCGGGTAAGGATGCTGCGGGTGAAGCACCGCATCTCGCCGGGCTGCTCGGGGCTGGGATTCTGCCTCTCTGCTGCTCAGAGGAGACGTTTTTCTTGGCAGAAATGGACACAATATTGTCTTTTTTACCCTGCTCTGCTCGGAGCCCTCGCCCCAACCCGCTCGGTGCAGGCAGAGCCCCCGAACCTCGGAGAAAATCTCACCTTGTTCTTGGGGTGGTTTGGGGGTATTTTTTAAGGCTTTGTGGTTTTGTGGGGGGGTTTTTTTGGTTTTTTTTTTTTTGGGTTTTTTTCTTAATTTGGATTTTTTTTTTTGTTGGGGGGTTGGGGTTGGTGGGATGTTTTTTAATCATATTTTAGGCGCAATTTGTGCAGGATACGTACAAAATGGCTCCTTGGCACAGCGCAGAGCACCAGCGAGCAGCCCGGGGAGGGATCGCGGGGGCTCCCGGCCTCCGGAGGCGTCGCGTGAGAGACACGGGCCCGTCCTTCCTCTGCACGAGCCCATGATATTAAACGACCCGCGGCTGCGGGCGGCCCGACGGGACGGGGAGGGGCGGCGGTTCAGCGCGGCTCTGGCCATGGTGCTGCACCTGCTCCGGCGCTCCCGCGGAACATCCGCGCTCACCCACGGGTGGCCCGGCCTCTGCTTCCCGTGTCCTCACTGCGTGAAGCGGAGCCGGCAGCACCCCGGCGGGCCCCGCGCCCGCCCGGTCACCGGGCAGCCCCGGGATTATTTAACGTGATTGCCCAGTACCGAGTCCGCTGCCTTCCCCTCTTCTACGTCCTGCGCGTCTGACGTCACTTTTCTTTAATTAGGAGAAGTTATTTTTAGCCAACCTGGAGTAACCCCCGCGCCTCCCCGCAGCTTCTCTTAATTGTAGCTGTGCGTGTTCTGGGGGTTTGTGGCTGTGTGGTTGGGGCTATTTTGCTTCTCCTCCCGCAAAATCGGGGCTTCGCTCAGAAGCGGCAGCTCCCGAAGGGCGTGAAGGAAAAGCGCCGCTTTGTTTAGCAATTAAAAGCCGCCTCTGAGCAAGCCCCGGCGCTGAAAAGGCAAAGCGGCGGCGGCTCGGCCCCCGCTGCTCTTTTTTCTCGCCGGCCGTCGGGGTCCGGGACCCAGGCGGGGCCGGTCCCGGAGCATCCCGGCTTGGCGGGGATAGGGGGTGCTCGGCCGGGACAGTGGTGGAAGCACGTCGAGGGTATCCAGCCAAGTGCATAGTCTCGAGCCACCTGCACTGCTGTGTTTCGGGTTTCCTAAAGGCTAAGGCCTAAAACGGGTTTCACTTGCAGGGAGATGCGGGGGAAGGAAAAGAAAAAAGGATAAAAAAAAATAAAATAATAAAAAAATAAAGGAAGAAACCCCCAAAAGATAAGCCCAATCCTAACAAAATCAAACTCCAAGAAAAAAAAAAGCGTTTCCGGGAAGGAAGGAAGAAGAAGAGAAGAATGAACGGGAAAAAAAAATAAAAAAGGAAAAGGAAAAAATAAAACAAAACAAAAATAAATGAAATAAAAATAAGGGGAGAAAGGATGAAATAAAATGAAAGAATAATAGTAATTTTTAAAAAAGGCAAATAAAAGAGACACAGCAGGAGAAAAATAGAAGAAATCCTCCAGCAGCAGAAGCCGGTGGCGGACCAGGGCATGGGCAGCGGCTCCCCGCTGCTGCTCCTTGGCGATAAATCCGAGCAGGCGAGCGGGGCACCCCTGCGACCCCCCATCCCCCTCCGTGAAACGGGGCCCCGCAGCAGCACCCGCTGCACCGGGAGGAAGAACTTCCTCAGGAGCCCGGGATTTCTCCCGCGGCCTAAAGCCTGGGTGCCCCGGGAGGCTCGGCCTCGTCCAGGCGTTTTGCCCGGTGCCGCCTCTCTCGGTGTCGTTCAGGGGCAACTCGGTAGCGCCCGGTCCCCACTGCCCCGTCGGGGCTCAGCCTGCCCCATGTCCCGCCGCTGAGCTGCAACGTCCCGGGCAGCAGGGGTCAGGCTGCCGGATCAAACGCATCCCCGGTAGCCCAAGGTCCCCCGTGTCTCTCGTTCGTCGCCCGTGACGGGTGAGTAGGGGCCGGGGTGCGGCGCGGGGCTGTCGCGGTGCTGGTCCCGGTCCCGCGTGGTGCCGGCACCTGGAGGCGCCCAACTTCCCTGTGGGGACCGGCCCAACTTCATCTCCCCTCCTCGTTGCTTCCCTCCCTCTTTCCCTCCTTGCTTCCCTCCTCCCCACCCGCAGCCTGTGCATCCTCCCGGGGGGACAAGTCACCCCGCGCCCTCCCGCCTCGCGGGGCAGCCCCGCCGTAGCTGCGATGCCCGGCCGCGACACTCACTCTTGCTGCCGTGCCGAGGGCAGGACGGCGGTCCCCGGGAGAAGCGGGCGGCGGGAGCCACCCCATCCCCTACACACGCCGGGCGTGCGGGCAGTGGGGCGGGCAGGGCAGCCCAGACCGGGCAGCGGCCCCAGCTCCGGGGTGGCGGCAGCTGCTCTGCCCGAGCTCCTCGCGTCTTCCCGGCGGCTGCCGGTGCCGGCTCTGGTCGGTGTCCAGGAGCTGCCGCCGCCGGCAGGCTCTGCCCGCACTGACGTCAGCCCGGCAGCCTCCTATTCACTCCAACCATGGCGGAGAGGAGGAGGAGGAGGGAGAGGGGGAGGGGAGGAGGCGGGAGGAGGGAGGGGGAGAGGAGGAGGACGGGAGGAAGGTGGCGGTGGCGGCGGGGGTTGGTGGCTGCCAGGCTCCGCCGAGCAGAAAGCGCAGCCCCTTCGCCTCACCCCGTAATTACCCCCGGAGGATGGGGCTGCGGGGGGGGACGACGACGACGACGACTTTGGGGGGAGAAGAGGGGCCGTGTCTCCATCCTTGCCCCCCTCTTCCCCCCGGTGAGACGCGCTCTCTCGGGACCGCCGCTCACCTGGGCCATGCCGGTACCTCCGCTCTGCCTCCCTGTCCTAGAAGCGATTTTCCGGGTGGAGAACCGGGTGTGAACCCCCCTCCATTCATCGCTGGAACCCTGTTCCCTCGAGGACACCCCCGTCCTCGCCACAACGAGCAGGGAACGGGCTGCAACCACCTCCTGCCCTCCGCTCCCCGCCGTGATCCCCGGCCCGGCCCGGCCCGGCCCCGCTCCGCTGTCCAAATGCTGAAGGGACCCGCGGCTCCCGGCGCGGCCCGGCCCGCCTGCAGCTGTCGGGCAGAGCAGGGGCACCGGCTGCTCCTCGGAGGTGGGGGCCCCTCCCGCAGCCGGGCCGAGCCATCCCCGCCCCGACGGACAGGCCGAGCCCCGCAGACAGCTTCACCCCGGCAGCCGGACCGGGAATACGGAGGTGTCTCCCTCCGCCGCTACCTTCCTCTTCTCTTCCTCATCTTCCTCACAGGATCACACACGTGTCGCACCGCCTGCAGCTTTGCCAGTGAGGCTGAAAAAGTCCCCAGACCCTTCCTGCACACCTTTACTTCTCCGACCTCCCCTTCGCTTCCTCCCTGCCTTTAACCGCTCTCGTGTATTTTATCACCGATTCACTCCACCGATGGCCCGGAGCGGCTCTGGGGAGTCTCTCTCCGCCCCGATAAACGCCCTGGGATCCCCGCACAGGTTTTCTATGTAGGGAATAAAACAAGAAACCGATCGAGCCGGGGAGATGTGCGAGAGCCGAACACGCCGCCTCGCCTCTACATCCCTGCCTTTAAATTCCCCCGTTATTTTCCTTTTTGCATCTGCGACTTGCCACGAAAGGAAACATAACCCCGAATGCCACCGCCAGCACAAACCGGAGCTCGCTGCTAAATTCCGTGGGGTTTTATTTTACAAGCGATTAACACCACTTAAAGAAAATTAATAATAATAAAGAAAGAAAAGGAATAAACCCAGCGTCTTCTCCTCATCGCGGGGAGGGTGAGGAATCCTTTCGCTCACCCAGAGTCGCAAACCCGATGGTATTGTCGTTAAACACGAAAAGGAGAATATTAAGAAATCGCAACACTCCCTCCCGAGCACTCCCCCCCTCCCCCCC